>JAEUWP010000316.1:0-254172 GCA_018524725.1 Podaxis mareebaensis | reverse complement strand
ACCTTCTTATCGTGATCCTTCTTGCTAGATCCTAGCGCCTCTGCGAACCATCTAGTGAGATAGCCGCCCCCTAGCAAGGCTTAGGCGACCGGTGATAAGGACCAACCTAACAGTCAGGCTCTGGATCATCGTCATCATCATCAGACATTTCATCGATGGCGGCAAGTCCTCGGCGAATGGTGGCAGGAGTTGAAGGAAAGTCAACTGTCAACGGAAGGTTGTTGCGGACAGGAGTGGTCGTTATATTGAGGCGACGTGGAGTTTGGACAAAAATTGCCTGAGTGTTTGCAAGCGATTGGGTGGATGGGTCTGGAAAGTGAACATGGATAAAGGGATCAGTGTTGGATCCCAACCCTAGAGCACTGAAGTCGGGTTGATATACAGGCATGTGTATAGCAGTCACACTCAACGCTGGTATAGGACCACCGCAAGAGGGATGAGTCGATCCCACAGGTGTCTGCAGTGCAACAGTACTGATCGCCATTGGGCCAGTGAGATCACGATTGGTTTGTGCTACAGGCTGGGGAGTTGTATCCAACGCTGGGTGTGCAGTTTCCAGGTGAGTGGTGGACTCAAGAGGTGTCACCTCCGGCCGAGGAACATCTGTGTAGCCCGTAATGATACAAGAAATTTGAGTATGATGCTTGTTTCCATGATAACAACGCACATACCTGGAAGTTGAGCCTGAAATCGTGTCTGTATGGCACCATTGGGCAGTACAGCTTGGACTTCACTGTTATTTGCAGTGCTACGAGTCCGACGTTGAGTTTGAGCTGCCTGCTGAGGTGGTTTACGAGCTCGACCACGGGCCATGACTGCATCAACAAAGGCAGGGCGTGCTGGAGGTCACGTGACTAGTCAACCAAAGGAAAGCACAGAACGACAGACAATCAGCATTTCTGACTGAGCTCTTTTAAAGGTAGTTGAACTCAATGATATGCAATTTTACATGATTGAAAGCCGTATATACGTGTGTTAAACCTCTCATCCTGTCTCAATTTTCGTAACGGTACAGTTTCTGCACAATAATCTGACTCATCAGTCACCTATTACGGTTGGCATTATGAACAAGGAGTAGCGAGATGTTGCTTATCAATAACACATGTCTCTGAAGTAATACAATTAGGGTATCCTCATGTGGAAACACGTAGCCAGTCCCGCTGGATGACAACTACATCCAGGCAGGTTGCAAGTATGAGTACGTAGTATATTCTGTTCATCCGCTCTCGCGGACCCGCTATTTGACCTAAATTAGTTATTTTAATCACCGGCTCAAGCCGGTTGAGCCCTGAATTGAGCGGCTTGGGAGCCGAGCTATTCACTATTGAGCCACAAGCCGAAGAGTTTTGCTTGCTCGGCTAAATATCGGCTCAGCTCAGCTGGCTCTCGGCTTTGAGCCGAGCTCGCGGCAACACTACATGCAACAAGCCAGCAAGCTGCCTAACTGGGGCAGCTGGACTTGCGGAACGAGGGACACCGGTCAAGGGTGATAAATTTGGGGTAGTTACGTTACTGGAGCGGAACAGGGTAACCCCGTTTTGGCCCGAATCGCTGCCTTATAGGCGCATTATCAGTTCATGGTAAAGCGTTCTGTGGCAGAATATAAGTTATAGAAGTATTAGAGGCCGTTATCTTTTACTGTCTGCTCAACTGGGTGGTAGCCTCACCAAATGTGGAGAAGGGGGATGCGGATGCGGGGATCACAGCCGGCAGGAACTCCAGATGTGGAGGGCTCCCGCGGGCCAAGCAACGGCAAGCACTGACCAAATAAGGATCAATAGCCCGGGCGCGTTATCAGGCCTGGAGTCGGCCAACTCAAACTTGCATCGTCTGGTTGGACTCTTACCACCATGACTCGCTTCGTCGTTTCTCTCCTCCTCGTCTCTACCGCCCTCGCCACTCCCCTCACTACCCCACAGCATGACATTCCCTCTCGTTCCACCCTCGCACTAGCCCCCCTCATTGACGAGCACCATCCCCATGGCACCGTCAACAACTCGTACATCGTTGTCTTCAAAGACGACGTCCCCCTCCATCTCATTCAGAACCATATGAACTTCCTCCAGGATGCTCACTCAGAGAACCCGCTCGTTGACGACTTTGCTGGCGTTCGACAAGTCTATGAGGGCCACCTTAATGGCTATGCCGGCCGTTTCACGCGGAATGTTGTTGATAGGCTCCGCACTATGCCTGAGGTTGCGTATATCGAGAAGGACCAGATTGTCCGCACGATGAAGCACACGACACAGCGAGCCGCACCCTGGGTGAGTCATAACCATCCTATCAAAATTCACAGCCTTGTCTGACGTGGCCCGCCTATCTTGTCCCCTTCGAATAGGGATTGGCGCGTATAAGCCACCGTTCTAAACTCACATTCTCGACTTTTACCAAGTACGAGTATAATGATGAGGGTGGTGAAGGTGTCGACGTCTATGTCATCGACACTGGCATCAACGTGGACCACGACGAATTCGAGGGCCGTGCTCACTGGGGCACGACCGTTCCTCAGGGCGATGAAGACATTGATGGAAATGGCCACGGTTCCCATTGCGCCGGCACCATTGCTTCTCGCAAATATGGTGTTGCTAAGCAGGCGAACGTCTACGCTGTTAAGGTCCTCGGGACAAATGGCAGTGGAACTATGTCCGACGTTGTCGGTGGTGTCGTTTGGGCTGCCCAACAGGCCAAAGCCAAAGCTGCCGCCGCTGCCAAGGAGTTGGCTGAGACAGGCAAGACCAAGCACAAGGGTTCCGTCGCCAATATGAGCCTCGGTGGTGGTAAATCCCAGGCCCTCGATGACGCCGTTAACCGCGCCGTCGATACCGGTCTTCACTTCGCAGTCGCTGCCGGTAATGACAATCGGGATGCCTGTAGCTACTCTCCTGCCGCTGCGGAGAAGGCGGTTACCGTTGGCGCTTCGACTCTCGGTGATGAACGCGCTTATTTCTCCAACTATGGCCCCTGCGTTGATGTCTTTGCTCCCGGCCTGAACATCCTCTCCACCTACAAGGGCGGTAAGAAGGCCACTGCCACCCTTTCCGGCACTTCCATGGCGTCTCCCCACACTGCCGGCCTCCTTGCATACTTCCTCTCTATTTACCCCTCGCCAGAATTCGACCCCCAATTCGACAAGGATGACCACCTCATCTCATTGACCCCCGATGCCCCCCAGACCCCTTTAAGCCGCTACAGCATTTACGCGATTGCCCATGCTGCTTTACCTCGCTGGATCAGCTCTTTCCTGCCTGCACCCGAATTCGTGGACAAGATTGCTCCCATTCCGGAGAAGCCCAAGACCCTGACGCCCGCTCAGCTGAAGAAAGCCCTTTTGGCTCTGGCGAGCAAGGGAATGCTTTCGGATCTCCCTCCTGACACCGTTAATTTGCTCATCTATAACAATGTTACACAGTCTTCGCACTGAATTGGGTTGTTAATGGGTGTTTGAGAGCCACAGACATTCTATGTGCTTGTTAGTCTCTCAAGTTTGCTCGATGCATTCAACCTTTTTATTTTGCTGTTATACTCCTTCGCTCTGTAACATAGTTGATACATCCATGCCTTTTGATTGAGTTATTACGACGAACGGTTGTCTCACCAAGTGCATGACATTCATCCAATTCACGAACTTGACCTTTCCAAGCACACGGCTTCGTATCAACCTGAGCCCTTTGCCAAGCTGATGAATGTCCCTTAAAAGCTTAATCACTTGTCTCGAGATTGAAATGGACTTTTGGTTCCATGTTCAGTAAAACTCATACGTGCCTTAAATCTCGTAAGCACAGTTAGGAACACATTGTACTTCAGTTGAGATGCACCCTTTGACCACCTGCATGATAAGGGAAACCTGATATTCCGAAACTCTACCTCTCTTCAAACAATGTCTGTGCTATTTGTAAACTATAATTCCTATTTGTGACAGATACCATAATGATCTTGGTGAAAATCAATGAACTCAGTGCAAAAGTGACCGTTATGAGCATATCTTGCCGTACTGATCCCATACAGCGTTGCGAACCTCGATATATCTGGCAAGGCGACAAAGACTATACTGATTGCTATCCATCGGCGTTCGTGGCGAATAATTTCTTTGCTCCGTGATGAGTTGCGAAACAGTCCGGCTAGACTGATCAGGTACGGGTGATATGCCTAGCTCGACCGATAATTGGGGTATATCGGGACTGATGATTGCTTGGGCTGCTCGAAACATCGGTTGGGAGGTGGTTGGAACAAGTCCTTGGGCCAATCGTACTTGATGGGGAATTGCCTTAATCGTATGGATGCTGGTGGATTGATGCTGAACGTCGATTATCACTTGGTGTCTAAACCTATATGGATCAGTTGTTGCCTAGATAATTACTGAGCGCTGAGTGTTTAAGCAATGCTCAGGGATTCTTACCCTTCGAGAACAACGGCTGGAGAAATATAGCAGTTCTTTTCCGACCTCAGATTGATGGTATTATTGAAACTCTGGAACAACTGGGAAACCCGTTGTGTTGTTCGCTTCAGCAAGCCAAGGGTCGTTCATATAATGCTATCTCGGTAACCCCACTTGGAACCAGATAAACTTCAAACAATGAAACGTTGACATTATCCAGAAAACCTTCGATACGATCATCTCGAAGTGCGTCTTTCCCGCGTACATAGCGAAATCGGATCCACTCTGGCGAGCAACCTTTGAGACAGAAGTCTTGTGGAAGGTTATGAGAACGACGGGTGTCTCGTATGTCTCTCCGACGTAATCACTATCCAGGAGTGATCTCCGCGTTTGCCTCCGGAAGCGAGAAGTACTACTGAGTATCCTTCACGTGCCAGAGAACGATTAGGTTGAATCGTGACTGGCTAAGCAGGCTCCCTTCGATTGGGGAGGATGTTAAACACCAACACTGCCTGGCTTATCCGGATAGGCACTGACAATGACATCAGAGGCACATTCACTGGAAAAAGGAGCCAGAGGGGTGATAATTCTGCCCGAAAGAATAAAAGCGTGCGACGGAACGAGCCCAAGAAGGACCCGTAGCACTATATTTGGTCCTCTTGCTCCGATGTCCAGGACTTCCGGCCCGTTAGTCGGAAGGTGGGGTCCTAATTCGTCACCCTCTGAGCCCTAAAGGTTGCCAGGACATCTCAATTGAAGAATCTCACAAGTGTTCGTTCTTCTGCTCGGCGAGCAAGGGTTCCTTCTGCGAGGACTAGTGTCGATAGTCGAGATCATTATTTTATCCAGTGAGCCTTGATCGTTGAATGTCGAATGTAAGATTCCGAGGGAGACGCGGCATGTCGGTCCTTCGGCGCCGTAGTGCTCGTCCCACATGGATTCGCAACGAAATGAAAGTTCCTAGAGATCGAAGGTTTGCAGTGCATTAGAACCTAGTTTTGTCGGAAGGCACAATCTTGTTGCGGAAGAGGAGCGACGCCAAACTTCTGAGAGTCTCTAGGTGGCACTATAGATCGCAGAGAGATACGGTATCGACTCTTGATTGGCAGTCTACAGCAAGCTGTGCGTGGAAGTCGCGCCCATCCATTTGGCACAACACGGCCCGTTGGAGGTAATTCGACGCATTACTTGGAGGGACAACTGCCTCCCCTCGCCCCGCTCTCTACGTGATCTAAGCTCGATATACACCTTGCACCTATGGGGTTGAGGTGAAAAGACTACATCTCGGGCACTATGTGCACTCAGGAATCTGGCGTGAGACTCGATGATAACTGTTCGAAGAAAAAGATGTAAACAATATTCTCCCGAATAGAGGAACATTGATCGACGGAGGCCCGGCTAGGCTTCAAAGCGACTACGAAAACTTAGCTCCGAAAGAAGTCTGGGGGAGCTGTAACCTCACAAGGCATTCCACGTAAAACCGAGCAGAATAAATAATTTATCAACGTTATTTTCTTCCGACCAAGGCTTTGTCATAGGAGCACTTAAATGACTCCCAACTGCCGGAAAGACCGTTTTTGCTACGTCCGATTTCATTGATGCCAGTAGATAAGTAGTTAGCATTGCTATCCTGGCAGTCGCATGGACTTCGACGCTGTAGAAGAACTTCTTCGAGTGCCGGTGTCGGAGAAAGACTTACGTCTTTCCTACCTATTCTGGGTGGGACCCTCATGCTAACGACCGTGTTAATATTCTAGAAAGATAGGTGCCATATCTAGTGTTAATTAAGCGCCTGTAAAGCCGCCCATCTAGGCGCTGGCTAATGTTGCGATCCGACCACAGCGTACCAGTAGCGTCGCCCCCTCGAGGCCTTACCTGCGCGAACGTTCCGAGCCCAGGAAGCATCTGACTCTGCCATTAACGGTAGAGGGAAGAACTTAGGAAATTACTATCGAAACGAAGGCTCAGTATCAATGGCACTGGGAACGGGATGGCGAGGAGCGCCCCGGTGGCCGACGATCATTCTATTATGGCCTTATAGAGAAGAATACATTGCCGTTTATGTGGGAGTTTTGCTGATCTCTTGGAAGCACCATTGAGGGGAAACTGTAGGTGCCAAGTCGGCTCCCGTAGTGAACGCTGAAACGCCTTGCGGATCGGCAGGATACCTTGTATTTAACTGAATATTCTTGATCCTGGAGCCAGAACGGAATCATGGATCTACCAGCCACCATGTTCGCACCGTCGGGACAGTCCGGTAACGGTGGCATCGCAAACCATCCCCAATTCGACAGATGTCGTGACCTAGCAGGTTGTCCATACGTCGGGCCGAGTCGGATTCGCAGAGTTAATACTGTTGTATAGCACATGGTTGCGGATTCGCCAATACAAGTGACCTAGCGCACTGAGCAGGGGATGACGGAAGTTATGGTCTGACTGTTCAGATCGCGTTCTAGTTCCAATCGAAAAAGAGTTAGAGTCCACAGTAAGCAGGAAGGTATTTTCGGCTCGTATAACAGTGTGGTAATCATTTACAAATCAATTTCTTACCCCTCAGGGTTTTGACACTTTACACAGCCCGGAATGGACTCAATCGACTCCATGATTGTCATTCGTTGGCCCCGAGTCACGAACAGCAGAAACCAGAACACTTGACGACTTGGAAGCCGTGAATCGTTGGGAGTGTTTAGACAAGGTTAAGAGTCCCGTCGGTCGAAGTCATCTCCGAGGGGCTATTACGAGATTGACCTGTGCACTACCCTATACAAGATTGAAAAAAAGACCATTCGTTTATAGCACGAGGGCTTTTGCAACAGCAGAGCGGTTCCTCTACCTGAACGTACATTACGCCGGAGAAGAAAGCGGGCAAAATTTGGATGCAATTGCCGACGTCTGTGGCACAGGACGTCTCCGGGGCATATCCACAGGATTTTGTTGGGAATTCCACTAGCTTCTTTGGTCTGATAGTCGATCTCGCCTGGGATAGCTACAGTCAGTTGATGCGTGATGGAAACGCCATTACAGGAGGAGACACAATCTTGGAGGGCAGTCGGCAGTGATGGCGCAGTTGGAGACCACGTGGAATGATAAGTCTGCAACTTGATCATTGGGATTACTGCCTTTCAACTTGATCCTAACGAGTCTCTGCTAGATTTCTCGTTGCGTAGCTCTGGGGATATGCAATTGCTTGCAATCTGTATCTTCATTGCGACCTTGCCTTGTTAGGCTATGAGTGGCTCCGGGGTGACTAATGGCTCGGCGATGGATGCATCGCCTAGCTTGGCGCTCACTCCAGACTATACAGCTATATCTTGTCCCTTGGCTAAGGGAGAAAATACTGACTGGGATATAATTTGAATCAGAAAGTCACCGTTCATAGTCGGGGTGGTCATTATCCGTGGAATGCTGTTAGCGAGGAAATATTTCTCTATGTTGGCCGCGGGCGCCTACCATTGCGAGCGGCTATCTCTGAGCCAAGCCGACAGGCTGCATGGTTTGCAGAACGAAGGCGTTGAACTGCGTCAACTGGAATTAACCACTCGATCTAATTCTACACTCCGATCGGGGATCGAGATCCTTCGTTCTAATCTCTGGGATGCTATTCAGTGATCTGGTCGGTCAACATACCACATTATGCACTCGGTGGACAGGCTATATAACCTAGGGGGCCTTGCTGGAGCGTCGTCCCAACAACAAGTTTCATTCAGATCACCTTCAGCTACTTTCCGTGACACCATGTCCTCCAACAACTTCGCAGTTCATGTCTACAGTTCCGCTCTCCGTGTCCCGTCGTCTGTTCTCGACGCTTTGAAAAGCAACGAGCCCAATGCAAATTGCGTTCTACCCATCCTCTTGAAATCTCGTTTGTTCGAGTCTCGGAACGAAGGTCCGCCTCGTCCTCAGGTTTGGGTAGTTTGCTCTTCGGGGACAGCGTCTGGTGGAACAATTGTCGAGTTCGTGTTGTCCGTCACCGAAGGATATCTGGACTCCTATCCCGTCTTCTTTTTCGCCACTCTTCCCACCAACCGCTTGACACAAGACTTCCTCCAACCAAGGATGGAACAGATGGTTGTGGCCCTTCGACAAAGCGTACCTGTCGAGCGGGTATACGCTGTCTACGGCCCCGACCTCCTTGCCAGAGTTTTTGCTTGGTGTTGGACAAGGATTACAGGGGTTCAGAACCTCGACAAGACTCCATATTATGCCGCCAAGCTCAGTTTCTGTACAACGCAGACGCTTAGAGCTCGTGCCGTGCCTCTTCGAGCCGATCTTACCTATGAGATCAGACCAGCAAACCACGATGACATCTTGCAGATCGCGGAATGTTGCTTCGGTTTTGCCTCCGATTCGGTACGTTCCCGCATGACCCCGCTTGTTCAATCAGAGGTATTGATTTATGTTAGGACCCATACCTTCTTACCCAAGAGGGCGCCATCAGCGAGGCGACATTTTTAGTTACCCACCACCAAGTTTGGATACATCGCATCGCTCAGAGGGGCAGCTCCCACAGTGAGATCGCATCAATCGTGGCATTTACACGGAACAGTGAGACGAACGCTACGATCACTAAAGTGTATACGAACCCGAATTGGCGTCGTCTCGGTTGCGCTGAGCGACTGGTTCGGAAGGTTTGCGAGTTGTGAGTAATAGGTTTGATTTGTCGATCGTATGCAGTACTGATGATGGATTTGTTGCAGCCTTCTTCAGACCAAGGCCACAGTGACGCTCTTCGTTGCCCATGACAATCCGGGTGCTGCTCTCGTCTACAGTCGCGTTGGCTTTGTTGGTTTGGATCCGCAGGAGGGCCCCGTCGCCGGCGTCGAGAACTGGACCGAAATCGGATTTGACAGGAGCGTCGTCCGACTCGGTCATTGGTAAATACCACCGTCCTGGCTGAGTTGGATCTTCTCTTCCAGTTACTTAGACTCTCCTCCAATTCGGCTTATTTGTTTATATCTTCGATTTTCTTCCCGCTGTATGAGTATGTTGCTCCTGTTGTGGACCTGATTGTATTTCTACCCGCAGTTGTAGTCATAGTCGCGTGTAGATATTATATTGCTAGTAACCTAATGGTGATGGTGATCGGGCTCTTTGTTTTCTCGGCCATCGTCTGGTAAGAGTAAGACGCGTCTAAATTTGAGAAGTTTGGTGGAGGTGCGCAAGTACCGGAGCGGCGTGTTGTTCACCCTGTGAACTGAGTTGTGATGGTGTGCAATAAGGATGTTTAGGTACACTGACGGCGTCGGATCCGCATGGGGAAGGAAACCTAACGAAATATCTATGAGCTTGTTCTATTGACAGCGTTTTGTGCGGCTTGTGCAAGCGTCTGTTCGTTTAATTCCTCCTAAGGGTATTGCGAAGAAACATGTGTTGGCTTCTGAGCTGGATTGACGATAGACCAACAGACGAACCTGTTTGGCTAACCTAGCTGCCTCCTCACGGCGCGCAATATACTTTGACGACATTAAATCATTGATATCGATAGATAGTCATCGTAGCATCCCTACCTCTTCATTAAGGGCGTCAGGAGTTTAACTAGCTTCATCGTGCACACGTAGCTCACCTCTTCCCCGCGCCATGCGAGCACTATGGGATGCGTAGCCAATGTACAGGCCATATGCAGATAGCGAGACCAGTGAGAGGACGACGCCTCTATGGACGAGATCAAGCACGGGTAGCATTGGGATTGATACAGCGTGTAGATTGTCGAGGCGCTCGAGGAGTCGTTTGTTTGTGCTTGTATTTACATGTGCTTTGTGTCCCTTGCCAAGCCAGCGTGGATCTTGTATGTGATCTTGGACACTTCATCTTGGATCAGTTCTCCGAGCCATTTATCCTTCGCTTCATTCCACACAATACCTCGTATCGCTGGTCACTACCTGTGGCCTCATGCTCCTTGTACACATCTAAGATGGCCTCTCAGTCTCTGTCGAAGTGGTGCACGCAAAATGGCTTTTTCATCGACCCTCGAATCTGCATCTGTTACGACGACAACCGAGGTATTCATGTTGTCTCCGGAGACGTGTCTATTCCCCCGAACACAACGTGTAGGCACAGCTTCTACTGCATGCTTTCAATTTAACTTGGACTTGATGTGAGTTTCATAGTGGTTCGGATACCCAAGGATGCCGTGCTCTCTGTCAAGTCTTGTTTTCTCTCGGAACACATACCGTTCGAGCTACACGGTTTGGGTGCGCAACTCGGATTATCTTTCGCCCTTTACTCAGAAATGTGAGTGTCCATATCAATGCCAGATCCCAGTTGTGATGCAGATTCGTTTCAGTCTTCACACTGGTCACTCTCGGTGGTCTGGATACCTGCAATCACTCCCATCCATAGACTTACCTGTTTTTTGGGGATGCGACTCTCTAGCACGACCGAGTAGGATCACACCTATCCTTGAACCTTACCTTGATGACCCCCTAATGTGGTTGCGTGGTACGGAGGTCATGAAACGGTTGGAAGAAAAGGATGATGCCGGCAGAACGTTACGGGTGAGCCGACGTTTTTGGGAATGTCCGAATATTGTAATTGATCCAATGTCGTGAATAGGAAAATATAGATCGTTATTATCATGAAGTTGTATTACCGGTTCTACAAGAACCGCGTGTCCGCCAACACTTGACACAGGAGCCTGAGTTAGCTGGTTTTCGGAAGGCTTATTCACTTGTCTCATCGAGAGCCTTTCTGCTGGATACCTATCACGGGCTAGCGATGACCCCTGTTGCAGATGCGTGAGTAGTCAGGTGTAATGATCTACACTTATGTGCTCATGAGCATTTCAACCCAGTTTCAACCATGTGCTCGAGAATCACGTCCATATACAGGTAAGGATCAAACGGCTCAGTAAATCAATGGACGTTCATCACTTTCTAGAGTGATTTCTATGTTTGTCCCGAATGTGGTTCCCTTCGGGAATGTGAACATGATAGCGACGACCGCGACCAAACGGATGACGTGCAGTGGGGACAAGCAGACTGCGGCACATACTACGAAATGGTGTCCAATGCGGAGATCCTTCCCCACGAAGAAGTGTTCAATACCTACGGTGAAAATCTGTCCAATGCCCAGCTATTGGTGCAATATGGTTTCATCCTTGACCCAAATGACAACGATACGGTCAACTTTGACGTAAATGATATCGTCCGCGGGCCTCCGCTATCGAAGGAAACATGGGAGATCCCGCGCCTCGATCACACAGAGCTTTCCTCACACGCCGATCTATTCACCACCTCGAGCCTGGTGTTTGCCCATTACCCATCTGACTCGGAGACACGGTTCTACATCAATAGCGACGGTAAAATCTCACACCACCTGTGGATATTCCTCATCAAGCTTCTGTGTCGAAACGCACCCTTAGCAGGGCCTTCAGTTGATTTACGTGGGGACAGACTGCGGGAAATCATCACGGCCCAAATGAATTTGGAAGACACACTACAGGACGACCGATCAAATTATGGGAGTGATGGACCAGATGCACTAAGGTCGCCGTTGGTTCCTGTGCTTCTGGAGGTTGCTCGGACGGTCATAAGATTGTGCGAGATGAGGAAAGATGCCACTGGTTATCCTGGGTTTGCTAATGAAGATCTCGGGCAGATTATGGACGTTGGTCATGTTTTATTTTCATTGCAGCTGAGCTCTAATTAACGACGCTTCTCTCCGATTTTGTAGGCCGTTCCGGAAGACAGGAAGCGCATGCGGTTGGCATTGTCTATTGTCATGAGCGAACACTCAATTTTGGACAGTTGTAAATTCGCCTGGCTTGATTTCGCCAATGCGCTCGACGTTGACAACGACGACCGCGGTGATGGTGAGGTGTTCGTTTGATCCTGGGCGGCGCCGGGAGGGGGGGGGGGAAACTGCTTCTCGCTAAGTGCTATGGGTTGAGGGCATTTCTTGGTCCGATGCTGATCGATTTTTTTCTGGATGCCGTGCCTTCTGATGATTTAATCATGGAGTGTGGAGACACAGGGCGCGCGCTTGACGATTCCCTAAGCGCGCGCCAAAAATATGTAGGTCCGATAGCCGGAGCTTGGCCTTACATATTCTACAATGACAACCAAGAGTTTTTTCGTGTCGGCTCGGAGCAAGTGCTTGTTTTTGGAGCGGGACGTGCTAGCGGATGTGACGTGATCGGATCGCGTGTGTTTCCGTTAATTTACTGGTCGATCGGAGTCGCAGCCTAACTGTCATCAAGTGAACTGCCTCTTTGCAGTGACGTATCGACGAGCACTGTGTAACGAGACAATCCGCCTTTAATAATCTCATGTCACCACGACTCACGTTCCTTGGAGTACTATGCAATTTATCAATCAAGCAACAATAAGGCTTTGATGATGATCCTTCACCTGAGTTCGCCATGCTTCTGATTTCCCTTTACAACGTACGTATGGGAAGATTATGAATATGATACGGCAGCCTGTAAAAAATTATCCCAGGTGTGATTACTTGTTTGATGCACTGGAAGGACTCTTGTACTCGGTTGATAGGGAGGTCCCAATGTCCTTGTTCCCGCCGTGTCGAATGTTGTTCTTTCTACTAAATTGGTGCCCAATAACCTCCAGTAACCTTGTGCTATTTATGGAACAAACCCCGTGAGCATTATTTGGCCAGCGTCAATATTGTTGTTTGTACACCTACCATATCGGATCACTGTAATAATCGAACAATTGCCGCCATCCACCTCTTACCCATTCACCGGCCATCCTATCCTATTCCCTCTTCAACTCCCTCTCATTTTTACTGCCATATCCTGGGGGATGGCTCGGAGACTCTCGACAGTTGGATATCAAAGTCGCAAAGCGGCAGCAGAACCTGAGATTGCGTCTGTATTGCCACCCTCACCACCCGCGTCTGCACATTCAATAAGGTCTTCTATGACTCTTTACGAGCAGGGAGAATCCATCTCGACTGAGATGACTTCTTCAAGTAAACCAAAAGAAGAGCCAATGGAAACACATGTCGAGGAACCTCCTGTAGTTGTGGAACGACCGAAGCCTCGGAGACCGAAAGGCCATTACAGGCTTACTGATTTCATTATACAACGCACTCTTGGGACCGGAAGCTTTGGGCGCGTCCACCTTGGCATGTTTCGAAACTTTATGCCTGTTTTTTTTTCGGCTTACACGGCTCTTGGTGTAGTGCGGAGTAAACACAACCTACGTTTCTACGCTATCAAGGTCCTCAACAAGGAGCGCGTGGTCAAGATGAAGCAGGTGGAACACACCAATAATGAGATGGCTGTTTTGGAGCAACTCCAACACCCGTTCATTATCAACCTCTGGGGGACGTTTCAGGATTGTACCAATCTCTACATGGTGATGGACTTCGTGCCCGGTGGGGAGCTGTTTACATTGCTACGAAGGTCCAACGTGGGTATTTCCTCATGATTGTTCTGGGCGTCTGTCCCGAACAAATGGAATTCATGTTGATTGTTTTGATATTTGATGACAGAGATTTCCTGATCCTGTTGCCAAATTCTACGCAGCCGAAGTCGCGCTCGCATTAAACCATTTACATTCGCTTGACATCATTTATCGGGACCTCAAGCCTGAAAATATATTGCTGAACGCGGATGGGCATATTAAAGTGGCTGATTTCGGATTTGCCAAGGTGTGTGCGACAACGACGTGGACCCTTTGTGGCACGCCAGATTATCTCGCACCGGAGGTGAGAGGCACAGCAGCGTTCACGGGCATAGTTGATAAAAGTTTCCCGTCCTCGCACAGATTGTGAACCAGCAGCGTTATAACAAGAGTGTGGACTGGTATGCACTCGGCGTGTTGATTTTCGAAATGTTGTCGGGACTACCCCCGTATCACCAAGCGGAACCCAACCACATGCTTCTCTATGAGAAGATTACGCGGGGTCCAGCCTATATTCGGTGGCCGACGCAATTCCATCCAAATGCGACGGATATTATTCTAAAATTGATGGAGTCGGATGCATCAAAGCGGTACGGCAACATGCAACATGGTGCAGGAGACGTTTTTGCACATCCCTGGTTCCGGGAGGTTGACTGGCTCAAGCTGGCGGCAAGGGAGATCACAGCTCCATATCTTCCCCGTATCACAAGTGATGGGGATGCGAGTGCGTGAGTAGATAGATTCCTTGCCTGACTGGAGTGCCTATTAACGTCCAGCGGCAGATTTGATAAGTATCCTGAAGACCATGCGGCTGATCTATATGGGCTCCCCGCACCCGATCCATACGGCGAAGCATTCCCTGGCTTCGAGTATGCGACGACAGGCACGTCATAACGCGCTGGACGCAAAAAACGATGCAACACGCCTTGTCTATGATTGTATATACCCATCAGGGCTGTTCAGCTTCACCGAGGCCCTGGCGGAGAGGAAAGATACTCTTGTTGTACACAGTACCCGCACTTTAATACCCGAACTTGGATTCTCAGTTTTTTCTTCATGAAATGATGCCACGAACTTTCATACTTTTTCATTTGTACGGAATCTAGTGCTACATAGCCATTTGTACTTGTAGGGGACGAATACTACTTTCGGATGCGTCACGGAAGGGGTGTGTGTGACTTAGAGGAGAGCTGGCCAAACAAACTGTATCAACTCTGCAAAATGATGCCTGACCAATCCAACGTTGCCCATAAACACCCATCTCTACCGCAGAACTCACCAAAGCACTGGCAGATTTGCATTCTCCACGACGACAGCTTTCAGGTTGTCCAAGAATCACCGGAAACCATTCAGGATTTGCTTACTAGCATCATCTGCGCACTCTGGATAGGGTACAAGCCTCGCTTACATATCGGATCTGAAACGACGACGACGCGCGCGTACGAGTTCATCGTTGAGCACAACACTCGGCATCTATGAATGGCAGGCACGTCGCGGGTGTTAGGTCAGGCGCAGACGTGGGTTCGTCGTCAAAGTTGTCTCGCAGTCGTGAGAAGGCCAAGGCGACGACGAACGGAGACGTGAGCGGTCATCGCCGGCTAGGCTCGAGAACCACGCGAAAGTTCATGCGACCGGAGGATGTTACAGAGGAGGTCTTGGAGGCTGAAAGAGCTGCATTGTTGGCGGAGAAGCAGGCGCAGTTGGCGAAAGTCTTTGATAGGCATGATGATATGGTGTGTGGCTAATATGTTGCCTGTACGAGGGTCTTTCTTATGATCCTATGCGCAGGTCCGCGAGTTATTTCAGATGCATGAGTACAAGTTGATGCTCGCCTATGATCCTCAGGTACGCCTCCTGTCATCATGTTTGCATGCAGTTCATTGAGCAATTGAACAATGCAGGCCCTCAAGACTGAGCATAGTATCGACTTCGTCAATGTGTGTAGTCCCTGTATTTCTACTTGCACGACTGCTGAGTAATCTACAGTTCAGAGCTCCATATGATCTCCTAGAGAAGGTTAAACCAGAAGCTGGTCCTTCGAGACGAACCCGCGGGACGCGCTCGGAGCAACTCTCAATCCTCTCTGGCCTTTCATTTTCATCCCCTAAACCTCCGTCGAAGCCGATGCCGCGGGGTTTAAAGAATAAACTTCCTTCCACTGCCATTCAGGAGATCATATCCTCAACGCGCGGAAAGGTTCAAGAAAAGGAAAAAAGAGTAAAGCAGGAGAAACACAAAGACTCCGAAGAGGTCCGGCTCGAGTCTCCTGATGTTCCATCTGTTCCCAAAACTGTCTCCAAGAAGCCTTTGGGTATCGCTGAAGGAGAACGCACTGTTTCGGTTCCCATTGCTGCTGATCGGTCGGCTCGGGCAACTGCATCTTCGATATCTGCTCCAGCGAGACGGACCAAGGCAAAGGATCCTTCACCTGCTAGGCCGATATCAGTTATCGAAAACCTTCCCACAAAGAAGCCAGATGTAATAATGCACGAGAAGGGTCTCGAAAGCATATCTGCGGTTCTTGGCCGTAGGAGTGGTCGGCTAAGGGGGACGGCTCCCGAAGAGCCGCCGGTAAAGAGGGTGAAAATTGCTGCAGAGCCATTGAACCAGGTGAGCTACTGTTATATCAGACTAAGATGTCCGTTCCTTATTTTGTCGCTACAGGAACCAACAATTCCAAAACTGCCCCCGCGAGTTGTTAAGTCCATAGTCAAACCCCCCAAGCCACCAGAACCGGAACCGCCTGTATTATCACCACCACCGCATGAAGCCCAAGTTTCTGCACCACTCAAAATCAAGCGCATTAAGCTCCTCGTTAGACGGCCGCCACCCTCCTTGACACACCATAAACAACGCCCTCCACCCCCAAAATTCAACTCCTCCCTCAGCAACTTCCTCACATCCTTTAGAATGCTCGGAGATGAGGAAGTAGACAGCGAAAGAATTGCCAAACGAGCGCTAGAAGAAGCACGAATCCGGGAACGAGAAGCTGACTTCCGTCGCCAAGGGCGCTTTATTCCGGGAACTGACGTTCTCTTTGGCACCGAGCCCAGCACCATACCTTATGATCCGCCAAAACGCACCACGCGGGATATCTGGGATGACATTGTGGAGATTATATCTACGACAAGGAGCAAAGTCCCCAAGAAAACGGTTGGGCAGCAGGTGGCGGCGCAGATTGCGAGTAAAGTCCAGGCGTATTGGGACACGCAGGGGGTGAAGAGGGATAAAGCAAGGGCACAGGAAGAGAGGAGGTTGAGGGCTCTCGCAAAGGCAACGATGAAGATGGTTAATGCGGAATGGAAGAAGGCTGTTCATGTGTGTGACGGGTCCTTTTTCCTTTGTCAACCGACCAACATACTCATTTCCTTTCTTCGTAGCATGTAAGGGAACAAGAACGATTGAAACTTGTGGCTGAGGAACGAAGAAGAGGTCACGAACATCTTGATGCCATTCTTGATCAATCTGGACAGCTTTTGGAAACGCAGCAGGGTGATCTGAGAAGGGCGAGGAGTCGATCGGGTAGTATGGATGTTGGATTGGGCTGGGGTGAAGAGGAGGAAGAGACAGAGGAGGAGCTTATTGGAGACAGCGATGATGAGGACGTTGCTGATGAAGCGGGCATGGCGAGTGAAGTCGTGCGAAAGGATCGTATAGTTGAAGATGGACCATCGTCAACTCGGGAAGCCTCCGAGGCTGGCACTGATCTAGGGGAGGAGGAAGAGGGGGAAGAGGGGGAAGAGGATCAGGATATGGAGGGCACCGTCCTTCTACTCGGTCCTGCACCAGAGACAGCCGCGAGCGGTTCTGGGACATCTCAACATGAGGAAGGGACGGAAGTCGAGGATGTGGAAATGTTTGTGGATGAACCTGCATCTCGTCGCGATACATCCGAGTCGCTTGTGCGAGACACGGACGATGTCGAACAAATGGAATTACGGGCATCGCTCCCTCAAAGATCATCATCTCGTATCGAGTCTGTTGACTCTAATCCTTCTTCCGAGCGAGAGCTCTCAAGAGAGGTGGACGATGTTGTACTACCACCAGCAGCAGACGGCACGATGGAGATAGACCAGGAGAGCACGGTGTTGAAGCGTGGCAACCAGTATGTCGCTCGGATGGAAGAGGAAGAGGAAGAAGAGGACGACGTGGCTGTGAGGGCTGAAGAGGAGGAAGAGGGAGAGGGAGAGGGAGAAGGGGACGGAAGGAGGGAAGAGAAGAAGGCAGAGGAAGAGACGTGCGAGACGCAACAAACAGCAGAAGGAGATGCAGAAAAAGAAGGGTTGGAGGGAGAGGAGGGAGACGGGGAGACGGCAAAGGCCGCAACGGACCACGACGTACAACTACCCGACTACTTGCGGCCGTTTGCTGTTGCGCACGTAGAATGGAACCCCGAAGAAAAGATCAAACCCCCTTTGTTACTACGCGGTGTTTTGCGACCATACCAGCAGTCCGGGCTGGAATGGCTTGCAAGTTTACACTCGAATAACCTCAATGGTATTCTCGCTGACGAGATGGGTTTAGGGTACGGGCTTGATTTGTTTGTTGATGTCCTACTGGATACTCATCCACAATTCCAGGAAAACTATTCAGACCATTTCATTATTAGCTCACCTCGCGTGCGATCGGGGAATTTGGGGTCCTCACCTTATTGTAAGCACTCAGTTTCTACGGCATTTCTCTCAGTACTGATAGCCGTCCATAGATTGTCCCGACCAGTGTACTACTGAACTGGGAGATGGAATTCAAGAAGTTTTTACCCGGATTCAAGGTGCTGAGCTACCACGGTACAACGAAACGGAGGAAGGAACTACGCCAGGGCTGGAACGACAAATACCATTTCAACGTCTGCATCACTTCTTATACCCTTGCCAGTCGTGATGCGCATATATTCAAACGCAAACCTTGGTACTATATGGTCTTAGATGAAGCACATATGATCAAGAACTTCAAGTCTCAGCGGTGGAATATCCTCCTCATGTTCCGCTCCTTCCGTCGTTTGCTGCTCACGGGGACGCCACTGCAGAATAACCTCACTGAACTGTGGGCTTTGCTGCAGTTCTTAATGTCTGGTTCCAATTTCGCGAATTTGAAGGAATTTGGGGATTGGTTCTCAAGTCGGTTTCTTATTGATTGTAGTGGTCGTATCCTGTGCTTACTGATTATTAGATCCATTGGAGAAGGCCATCGAGATGGGAAATGTACTCGACGATGAAACGATGCAGCGTGTCACAAAGTTGCACACCGTGTTACGGCCATATCTCCTCCGTCGACTAAAACGCGATGTTGAGAAGGAGTTGCCAAGCAAATTCGAACATCTTGTCCTTTGTCCTCTATCCAAACGCCAACGCTTTCTCTACGACGAGTTTATGTCTCGCGCTCGAACTCGAGATGATTTGCAGTCGGGCATTTACCAGAAAATTGCCAACATCTTGATGCAATTGCGCAAAGTTTGTAATCATCCTGATCTCTTTGAGGTTCGCCCCATCGTGACATCCTTTGCGATGCAACGGTCAGCAACGGCGGATTTCGAAATCAAGGAATTGTTGATCAGGAAGAGATGGCTGGAGACGGAAGATGAAAAGGTCAATCTTGACTTATTGGGGTGCCAGTTCGTCAGCCAGCAAGATGAGCCCCTGCTCACGGCGGTGGAGACACGGCGGTTGTCGGCCACCTCTCGATTACCACATATTAACGACCTCCCAGGTGAACCACCGCCGAAGGACATGCGCACCATTGATGGATACCGACGCTACAAGACGTACATGCGGCGGCTAGATACGATCTCGCGGTGGAAGCACATCGGCTACCTCAATGAGCTCAGGTGCTCCCGAGTGCCGATCTATCCCTCCGAGATGTTGTCAACGGTCAAGCAAATGTATAACCCACTTCTCCCAATCTCAGCCATGGATCTGCGGTATAATTTCATGGACGTCGTCCAACCCGTTCACAAAGCCGTGCTCTCCTACGCGGAACGAGCGGAATCGATGGTCGAGGAGATTAACAAGTTCGCATTTGTCACACCCCCTGTTGTGGCTTTAGACCTACCCCGTCTTTCCCTAAAGGGATTCGAGGATCAGATCGTCTCCCAACCGCTCGAGTTTGACCAGATTCTCCATCCTGCCGGCGTCAAACTCCAGATTGCCTTCCCTGATCCATCCCTTCTCCAGTACGACTGCGGTAAACTCCAGGAATTAAAGAAGTTGTTGCAGGAGAAGAAAGCTGGTGGGCACCGTGTGTTGATATTTACGCAGATGACGCGTATCTTGGACATCCTGGAGGTTTTCTTGAACTTGCATGGCTATTTGTATTTGCGATTGGACGGAGCTACCAAGATTGAAGATCGACAGTACATCACGGAGAGGTTCAACGCGGATGCAAGGATCTTTTGCTTCATCGCCTCATCGCGGTCTGGTGGTGTTGGAATTAAGTGAGTGCATTCTTTCAACTCAGCATCGGCCGATCCTGACCTCGTTATGTCCAGTCTTACTGGAGCAGACACTGTCGTTTTCTATGATAGTGACTTCAACCCGCAGATGGACAAGCAATGCGAAGACCGCGCACATCGTATTGGCCAGATTCGCGATGTCCACATCTATCGATTTGTATCACAACACACTGTTGAAGAAGCCATGCTACGAAAAGCCAACCAAAAACGGTCCTTGGATGACATCGTCATACAAAAGGGAGAATTCGATTGGCGAACCATCTTCAACGACGGCGGCGATGAAGGGGGGTCGGATAATGAGGCAGTGGCAGCACTGACAAAGGCTCTCGGGGAGTTCGAGGACGTGGAGGATGCCCATGCGGCTGCTGTTGCTGCAAGGGAGGAGTACGTCATGGAGGGTGCAGACAACGCTGATTTTGGTGTGGAGGCTGGTGAGAATGCTGCAAGGAGTCGGTCACGAACGGCAGGTGGCGAGGGCGATTTCCTGGAAGATACTGTCGAGGTTGGTGTGAAACGACCGGGGGTGGAAACGGGTGAGAGAGACGAAGGTGGTGAAGACCAAGAGGATGAGGAAGAGGGTGGGACAGTCGTTGATTACATGGTTACTTTTGTGCAGCGCGAGTATAATGACTTCTTCAAGGACTGGCGATTGTAGACTTGTATTTCTTGCTCAGTTGCTTTCTTATACCCACGTCGTCATATGTATGGTATTAGATATATGTATCGGTGGCTGTAATATCGTACACTACTAATTTGGTTGCTATATCTAAAGGGCTGTAATGGGCAGGAATCGAAGACAAGTGCAGAGAGTGGTATACGGATGCATGGTACAAAGGGGAATTAAGGATATACACGGGGAGTCGCGTGATGACGGGGAACAACAGAGACCATGAATGACTGCTAATGAGAGGTATGGAGATAGATATGTGTGGGCGTGTTGGTCAAAGAATGAAGATAAAATGTGCGCACGTGCGACCATAGAAGAATGACAGCGAAGAAAACAAGTGTTATCCTCCAGCTTTGATGGTTATTTGGGAGCATTTGGCCTGGGTGCGGCATCAAGTACGCGAGATAGCTCCTCGAATTTTACTTGATAGAGTGCGAAAAGCGCGTCGAATTCAGCTGCTGTCTTGGGTAATGGAGTGCGTTGAGTGTTCCCTTTGGCGGCTTCAATACAAGCGTCGGTAACGCCCAATGCAATGGCGTTTGTTAGGGGCGATATGCGGCGTAATGGGTTCGATGTGAGCGGAGCTAAGGTTGATGATTTTGGAGCCACGAGTGTTGCTTTAGGTTGAAAGTTTGCCGCTGGGAAAACGGGCGTGGGAAGAGGCGATGGCTGCGAATGGACGAAATTAGCGCCTTTGTTTCGAAAAGGAAAGGTCGAGATGTGGATCCAAGAATAACAGAAAGAAATGAAAGCTAAGCAGGTGCAACTGAAGTACACACCTGTAAAAGGGCTCGCTGATCAACAGGGATGGATATAGAGCTGGATCCAGGTGCATGGGTTCCACCCTGGTTCGGGTGATTATGCTGGTGGTGGGAAGGCGGAGATTTCACCCCTGCTGTATGAAGGGACCCAAGCTTAGGAGATATAGGAGATGGCATTCCGTGCTTTAGGTATTCAGGTGACCCCTTTTGATGTGACCAACGGTCTGCAGGGATTGGTTCAGGTGTCAAGGAACTAGGTGTTGGTAAGCGTTGGGAATCGATCCCAGGGTCTGGCTTGAGTGCGGTTGTCTGATCAGGCTGGCTTTGGCAGATAGCTGGTGCTGTCCGAGAAATCAATGGAAAATGGGATGGAAGGATAGTCTGGATCGCGTATTGGAGGACCGGTCGCGTAACATGAAAGAGCGACGCCCAGATATCGAGGACTTCGGGTCCTGGATCGGGTGTTGCCTGGACAAGAGTATGCAGACTGCGAAGGTTCTCATCCGTAAACGGTGTCGTTGCTGGGAAAGAGCGAGGTTATATAAATCCTCTCTGCCTTGATGCCATAATAAAACGCACGACTTGTAGGTGTTAGGGGTGTCACAACCTCTTGACCTAGTCGCGCTGGCCACTGCTGTCGTTGCCCCTTCATCCGCCGTCGCTTGAACCAATTCGAAATCGACAGCAGCTTTATATCACTGGTATTTTGTGCCATCTTTGAAAGGGGTTACCTTAGTCAGAAGCTGTTTTTCTTCAACGGGGAAACGCATATACTGACTTGCACTTGCTCTAATAGAAATTTTTGCGTCACCGTTGTAGGATGTGTGTCATCCGGGTGGAGTCTGACATAGTCTGAAGACTGACATGTCAGGGCCATGAACCACAAAGCAAGGAGACTTTTTTAACCTTCCAAAATCGCCGTCCCAGCTTTATTGAGCTTTGCGCGTGACTTTTTGTCTACCGCTGCGCCATGATTTAAAGCAACTGTATGGTGTGTGGTAGGCGCGGGTTGAAGGTTTGACTTGCCAGACAATTTCAGATTGGCAAGGAGACTGTTTTGGGGTGGAGAGACATCAGCGTGCATGATGTTATTAGGCCCACGGGTCTTCGTATGTAACCCCTACGAGTAATCCTTTCAAACTCGGCGATGAAACCTTGAAGGTTGGGAAAGAGGTAAGGAGGGAGTGAAAGAAAAGTGTAAAGTAGCCAGTATTTATTGCACTTGCTTAGATCATTTGACCATAAGAAGCAACCTCTATTTATATGGTCCTGACCTCGTGGCGCTTCCCTGTTCCACCAGGTTCCACCTTAAAATTCAAATATGGTGGTCTTAGCAAGGACATTTTAGGCAAGAAACATATGCCGAAGCCCTTACAATAGGGCACCCACCCCTCCGATTGCGACTCATGATTCGCTGATCAACTCACCTTGAGCCACCCCAATTTCTCTCAAGATGTAAGGTTGAATTCCAAAGCCCTGCGATGCTTATCGCTATTGGCTGGTCTTGGAGGGAAAGGCCTCGAGTCTTCCGCACGTGTCACATGCATGGCGTTCATCTGTCAGTCTTCGAGCCCAGAACGGCCCAACCACTGATAAGTAGAGGTTAATGGGACGACCACGCGTTGTTTGACACATTCAAATATCCCACCTGCGCGATTATCAGCATCTAATCAGCTATATCTTGTTATATCCCTCTCGCGGGTCAAAGAAAAGACTTGAAGGTGGGGAAAGGAGGTGACGGTGATTAATGGCGGCCTGGGGCAAGACCTGACAAGACACCCAATGATGAATACAGCAGTGGGACAGGCGATAGAGTTATTCCGGTCCGGCCCGACGGCTGACGACAGTGACCAAAGGCTACTCCATCCCAGCTCACCCTTCAGGGCGACCACTGATGAGATGGGGGCTGGCGCGGGAAGGACGAAGGTGGTGGTGGTGGTGAAGAAGTTGAGTGTTACCTTGCTGCGCTGTGACCAGACTTGAATTATCTTGTAGACCTAATTTATCCGATGCGCGTGTGTGCATATAGGCGCTGGGCAAGCGCACAAGGAGATATGCGGGCTGATCCGAATAGAACCTTTTATCAACGTTAACGGAGGTTTAATTAGCGGACACCTCGACTATTGATGACTACACTACTTAAGGGGACGCACCAGCAGCCCGCCTAGTGGAGTGGAAAAAGAGCGGATATCCGCATGGGAGGCAATAACGGCTCTAGGGAAGAATTTATTGGCTAACGTGGTAGCTCTTGGTCCCACAGCCGGGAACGGATAGGTCCAGTTTGGCTGCCATTCACATGTTAAATCCGCCCGAGAAGCGCACTTCGCTCCGAGTCTTATAATCCCCTCCAAGTCGTCATTTGAATGTCCTTTTGATCGTACTCCAGTGACCTCCACACCTTGGGCACGACGTCGCTCAAACCTCTGAATCATGTCTCGGAACAGTAACAAGAAACCTGTCGGGTTCGCCACCCACATCACCGCTGGTGGTATTGCTGGCGCATGTGAGGCTGTAAGTTGTTTGCTACTTTGCCCGAGATGTATGTACTCACTGCGCTTGTAGCTGGCATGTCAGCCCCTCGACACTATCAAGGTCCGGATGCAACTTTCAAAGTCTGGACGAACACCCGGAGTGAGTTCATCGTCATTGTTTCAATTATTACAAGTGACCCTGTTTACTGACGAAGTTGTACAGACGAGGCCCCGAGGATTTATCGCGACTGGCGTTAACATCGTGAGACGCGAGACCCCTCTTGCACTCTACAAGGGTCTCGGTGCCGTATTGTCGGGTATCGTGCCAAAGATGGCCATTCGTTTCGCTAGTTTTGAGACATACAAGGGTTGGTTGGCCGATAAGTCTACAGGAAAGACCAGCGTTGGAAACATCTTCATCGGTACGTCAAATCATTCGGTAAGACGATCTTATTATCTTCTCATGTGAGACTTTACAGCTGGTTTGGGCGCTGGAACGACAGAGGCCGTGCTTGTCGTGACTCCGATGGAGGTTGTGAAAATTCGGTTGCAGGCTCAGCAACATTCCCTTGCCGATCCAATGGAAGCCCCAAGATACCGCAACGCTGGTCATGCCGTTTACACCATCATCCGAGAGGAGGGTGTTGCTACTCTCTACCGCGGTGTTTCCCTTACAGCTCTGCGGCAAGCAACAAACCAAGGTGCCAACTTCACGGCGTACCAGGAAATCAAGAGGTTCGCGCACCGTATGCAGCCTGACCTCACCGAACTTCCGTCATACCAGCACATGATTATCGGTCTCATTTCAGGTGCTATGGGACCCTTCTCCAATGCCCCGATTGATACCATCAAAACCCGTATGTTTCCTAATTTATTCCCTCCAATCATTACATATACGTATTCATTCCGATCGTGCTTCATTAGGTCTGCAAAAGGCGACCGCTACCCCAGGCCAGTCAGCATTCCAGCGGATCATGGCTATTGCCTCAGATATGTGGAAGCAGGAGGGCGTCCGGTCGTTTTACAAGGGTATCACACCCCGTGTGCTCCGTGTAGCCCCCGGTCAGGCCATCGTTTTCGCTGTTTATGAGCGCGTTAGCAATCTCATCGAGAAGATCCGGCCAACAATAAGGGAGGACGATGGATACTCCGAGTAAAGGCCAACAGTTTAGAGAGGAAGTCTAAAATTATTCAGGACGAACATAATGATATATCCACCCATTCATATCGCGGATATGATCCTTCCGACATTCTACTTAGCAATTAGCCTATTGCATTTTATCCCCGCATCTTTCTTCAGTACATCCTGTTCATCCTGTATTCTCTGGCAGTGTATAATGCAGCACATTCGTTGTAGTTTAAGGATGATGCTTTGAAACCTGTGATTTTGTTATGGTTTGGGATCATCGACGTACCGTGAGTTATCTGATGGTATTTACCTCTCCGGTACAACTGACCTGCCGGACCGGAGTCCCTGCCTCCACAATGACTTGGCCATCACTTCAACGCTACGCTTGCAGATCTTGTGCATACTCTCCTTGACTGGCAGTTCTTCTTCCGGAACATTAATCCGTGATTGTATATAATGGCTGCGAAGCGCACAGTTCTGGTTCTGCATGGGTGAGCAATCGGCGGCTCTCTTTATACAATAACATTGATACGACCATCATTCAGGTATTCACAGAATGCGAACATATTCAGTAAGAGGGTAGGTGGTGTCCAGACTTCATACGGCCGGGCAAGAATTAAATTAATGAAACCATTAGCTGGGTGCCTTGAGGAAAGAAGCCAAAGACATCGAGCTTGGTACTCCAGCTTGCCACCATGCATATCACACTCGCGCTTAACAAACGCCCTCTGCATAGTGTTCATTGACGCACCACACGTCCTCCAACCTGTCGACCTTATCAGCGCACACGCACGCAACCCCGCGCTCGGTTTCGAAGTGCAATCGAACGAACAAGAGATTGAGCAAGAACAAGATCCTACCCTTACACCTCGCGCGTGGTGGAGGCCAAACCCGGAACGTACGAAGGGTGTTGGACTGGAGGAGAGTATCGCCGTCGTGAGAGATGTCTTGAAGACGAGGAACTTTGATGTGAGTGTTCCCCTCTTCGCCGTGATGGTTGAGGCCGACGTCTTGGGTAGGGCGTCATGGGTTTCAGGTGAGCCTGTTTATAATCATGCAGCGCACCACGGTATGCTGATGGGATGATCCATTCATACTCAGTCAAGGTGCTGCGTTTGCTGCGATAGTCGCTGCGTTATTGGAGAAACCGGAAACGTATCCACCATTTTTGGTGGATGGGAAGCCACCGCATCCACCTTTGTGCGTCTCGTCTTCTATGTATACCTTGGATTTCAGCGTCGACCTTGACTTGGGATCATCCACAGGAAATTTTGCATAGCCGTCTCGGGTTTCAAACTTACTGACCCAATATGTGACCCCCTGTTTACGCCATCATACTCGACGCCTACGCTTCACGTTATCGGAAAGAATGATGTCGTCGTAATTGAGGAGCGCTCAAGGAAGTTGATCGAAGTGTCGAGTAATAAGCGCATAGAGGAACACGAAGGAGGTTCTTCCATTTCCAACTCTGCCGAACTGCATTCTGGTTTCTGATATCAGTCACACAGGTCATTTTGTCCCATCCAAAGGCAATTGGCGGAAATTCCTAGCTGAATTCCTGAGGAATCCATTTGGCGATATACCTTCCCCGGGTCTGGCTTCCGCTTCCGCGCCACCTTCAGGTACTGCTACACCTACGGCGTCAGGCCCGTCTGGCGGACCAAGTGCGAATATGGTGGCCCAGAAGTTGTGATTCTGTAGGAGGCGGTTGCCATCTTTAACAATATTCTGGATATACAGTATGTCAAGTGAACTTAATACCTCATAGAGAAGTGAGCACACAGTTATCCTTATCCCTCAATGATGAACGCCGTACTTCCGATTCGCGTCCAAGGCGCCTCTCATGAATCGATACATATGATACTATCCAACTAAAGCAACTCACGGTCGTGATCACACTCGCTGTTCTATTCTATAAGTTACACACCGACGACCTCTGCCTTCGGCTGGGTGGAGGTGGGGGTTGCGATGTTGGGCCTGCATGGATGGGCGTCAGACGGATCCGTGTGTTTCACTCATAACCCAAAATCCTAGAATACACGTAGGTATGTAACGTTTCTCTGCTGTCAGTTGCTGGTGTGTCATGCTGAAGAGGGTACTTTTGTTGCCATGTTGCAGTAGTTGGTCAGTGAGCATCATCGGCCCCCTTTGCGGACCCTCTCCAACTCCTTGCACGTGCTTTCCCGCGCACCAGAAATGCGCATAAATAACAGAGAACGCAAATATTGTGGGAGTCCGGGGTCTCCTTCTGAAGCGGCAGGACCATGTGCAGGCAAGGCGATGGTCGACTGAGGGACCAGGCAGCATGTATCCAGGACCATCTACGGAAACCACTCGTCAGACTAAAGCACCGATTGGTGGGTGTTGAGGGGCATTGGTCTACGCGCTACACTTCCGATGCTGCTTGAACAACCGTTGTCCACCTGTTAACGCCTTCCGTTTCTCGATCATTCAGGCACTTTTGCCGGCTCATAGAAATCCTGATCAACAAATCAAGAGGAGTGCTAAACCATTCCAGAAAGGTTTAGGAGAGGCATTCCGGAGAAGCTTGTGGACTGCAAAACACTGCAGCGGGTTCACTACTCCGACGCGTCCATAATTCGCAAACTTGGAAGTTCTGGTCAAGAGGGTACTTACTGTTCCTGGCCTCCACACAATGAAAGGATATAATACTCAAATATCCGAAACTCGTTGGACGTCGTCGCGCCGCTTAACAGTGGTCAGTCGAAAGCACTGCCGTGGCGGTTTGTTCGGGTTGGAAAGGCTTGACAGTACTATTCTGCTACGTTCGCGTGCCCCGCGCAGCATTGTCTACATCGTGTCTTGGAGGGGGCATTCTGAACCCCGGGAGGTATTTCACTTCCATGAGGCGTGCCTCCCGCCCAGGAGCGGTTAGGTTGATCCTGTCGGCATAGTAAAAAGGTGTCTTGGTGCGCTCGGATCGCGCAAACAGGCTGGCGCCCCGACGAATCCCTTGTAATCTGTAGAAATATGGTGTATTCCTAGACCATTACATTGTTTTTGACTGGTACTACTAGGTGATGGTGAATGGCTGTGACTTGTGCACCGTACTTGATTTCCCGCAGATGCAGGAATCGCGCCAGGGGGATATTTTTATACGCATGGGTGTGTACTTCGAACACATAGGTCAGCCGGAGATCCCTTTTACCGGGTCCTCACAGGCCGTGTTAACCGGGATTGAGACCAAGGTGGATTAGATAATGGGTGGGAGCACTCTCGTGGTCGCAATCCTGTTAAGTAGTGTGGTTCTACCAACTACCTAGTAGCACAGTCAGGTAGGGATGCTGTATTTGCCTGACCACATTCGACTGGTTCGGAAGCTTAATTATGATAGTTGCTCAACGTGATCTTCGGCAGAATTCGATTAAGAGTCATGTCGTCGCCTAACAAGAGAGTTTTGGTATTGCATGGGTGAGTCAAAGGTACGGCTATGGATTTACAGTTATTGACACTTACGGCTTAGATGGACCCAGAATGGCTGGCGCTTCAAGGAGATGGTAAGCCGACTATTGTTAGCGCAAGTCAATACAGCTACCGAGACTTTGCGCATCCAGTTAGAACCATTCTGTCAAGAATGCGACAAGAAGGGGATAGAACTCGGTGAGTAAGCCCCCACTAAATCATCAACATCATACCCCATCATACCAGCTCTCAAAGTATGTTGATCGCGATGACAAACATCAACTCTAGTCTTTCTTGACGGCCCGCATGGAGTCAACGTGGATGAGATCATCGAAGCAGCGGTTCGGAATCCATCGCTCTCGCAGGACATGGGGATCAACCCCCGAGCTCCGGGATTGAGAGAGGAGTTGAAGAAGACAGATCCGAGGACATGGTGGGACTATAACAAGGATGGAACGTTGGCCTTGGGTCTTGGGGAGACGTTGGATGTCGTCAGAGCTGCTCTAGAGAAGCAGAGGTTTGATGTGCGTGTTGAGTACATGGATACCTCGTGGCAATGTGTTACTGACCGACTTGTGATCTTTTGGGTTTCGGTTCTAGGGGGTCTTTGGGTTCAGGTGGGTTTTCAGACATAATTTGAATTTGGATTCGACAGCTGCGGTGTAGAGTATAGTCTTGATGCCGCGACTGCGGACACCAGAGCGGCTGTGTGGTTGCCAACTGGTGCCTTGATTATCTGTTTCCTGGAGTTCGCTGATTTTCCCCATTAACATGTAGCCAAGGAGCGGCGCTCGCTGCTATTACTTCTGCCATCGTACGTGCTGTTGTCGACCGTTCGACGTAGGCATTTTGACGGTACCGATCTATAGCTGGAACGCCCGGGGATGTACCTCCCGTTCATTCGCGACGGAAAGCCTATCCACCCACCTCTGTGAGTCTCTCTTAACACCGTTGCTATCGAATGTCGTTCGATGAAGTGGCATTTGAATGACAGGCAGTTCTGTATCGCCATCTCGGGGTTTAGATTGATTGATCCCGTCATTACGAGGATTTTTACGCCCTCGTACAGGACGCCAACTTTGCATGTCCTTGGAAAAAAGGATGCCATTGTCCGCATGGCTAGATCACAGCCTCTTGTTGATTTGGGAGAGAACAAGCGTGTGATTGTCCATGGGGAAGGTGCGTAGTGTTCGCTTCCTCGATGGCGATCTTCTGTGACTCAGAGACATCTTCACAGCCCATGTCGTCCCGTTAACAGCAGGCTGGACAGCATTCTATTGTGACTTTATTCAGAGCCCTTCGTTTGACATTCCTGCACCAGTTGGGGATGTCAAACTCTAGATAGTAGTTTTTGAGGAATTATTCACAACGAGGCCGAATATTGAATGATGTCTTCTGGAAGCTGCGGCCGAGATTGCGCTAGCTTATCGATTTGGTGCCATGAAGGTGATCTGGGGTATTCTGCGGTTACGTGAAATTCGAAGAGAGTGGAAATGATGGGGTCTGATGGGGTGTGACTGTGACGGGGATCAATAAGTGTACACAAAGATATCTGGATTATTGCCTCTTATTACTGTTCTCAGTGTCCTCCACACCTCTCTCCCATTCTCTTCCCTTCCACCCTCTTCTCCATATTTTCACGCGTCGCTCGAAAAAATGGCTTCATGGACTCCCCAGCCCCAAGGTCTGGAGGAAATTCTGCGCACCATCCATGAGTCTACCGACATGAACATCGCTGTCCAGCGTTCCATCACCCAAGCAAGTATCCTTTTCTGCCCTTCTTTTTGTGCCCAGAATGCTCATATTTGTGCGTCTGTATTATCTAGAAACTCAATTCCTTCACGCGCATCCCGGAATATATCGCATACCTTGCCTATATCCTTAGTTCAATGACTCAGGAAGAGGACCGGATACGCACCATCGCTGGATACTTGCTCAAGAACAACTCTCGCCTCATCCTGCAAGCCCCACCAGCGGTTGCGGAGTATGTCAAGTCTGCCGTGTTGCAGGCCTTCAATGACCCGTCGATCATGATTCGCAACGCCGCGAGTCAGGATATTGTCGCCTTCCTCGGTGTTCTTGAGCCCAGGAACTGGCCAGAGTGTCTGCAGCAGCTGGTGAACGCGTTGGATGCGTCCGATTTGGATAGGCAAGAGGTGAGCGACCCTTCAACACGTAATATTCTTGGGCCAGGAACCTTCCCAGCCACTGGTCTGGTCTTGCCACACCTTGACCTGGGGCCTGTCCCTCGCCCCCAGCAATTATATTGTAATAATTACTAATACAATTTCCAGGCTGCATTTAATGCCCTTGAGAAGGCTTGTGAGGACTATCCGCGCAAGATGGACGTAGAAATTAGCGGGACTCGCCCACTCGACTACATGATCCCCAAATTCCTCATGCTCTCTGAGCATCCCTCGGCCAAGATGCGGTCGCATGCGGTAGCGTGTCTTTCATATTTTGTCCCAATCAATTGCCAGTCCCTCTTCGTCCATATCGACAGCTTCATCGCTTGCCTCTTCAAGCGAGCATCTGATGACGATCCCTCGGTTCGCCGTCATGTGTGTCAGGCCCTCGTTCTCCTTCTCGCAGCTCGCCCAGAGAAGCTCATGCCCGAAATGACCAACGTCGCGGAGTATATGCTCTATTCCACAAAGGATAAGAACGAGAATGTCGCGTTGGAGGCTTGCGAGTTTTGGCTTACGTTTGCTGAGGATGCCGATCTGGCACCTTATCTGCACCCCCTTTTGGGAAAGGTTGCGCCGGTACTTTTGGACTGTATGGTTTACGGCGAGGACGACCTTTTGTGGTTAGAGGGCGACGCAGAGGATGCTGCCGTTCCAGACAAGGAGTCTGATATTAAGCCACGCCATTACGGAGCCAAAGCTCACGGCCTGGAGCGGGAGAGCACGGACCCCAATGCCCAACAACAAAAACCGCGCATTGGTGCCTATGGTGAAGAGACAATTGATTCGGACGACGAGGAAGATTATGACGAGTACGATGACGACTTTGCGGACGAGATGTCAACGGAATGGAACCTGCGTAAATGCGCTGCGGCTGCTCTTGATGTTCTCGCTGTCAGATTTAGCGGTGATCTTCTCAACGTTCTTCTTGGCCCCCTAAAGGAGAAATTATGGAGTCAAGATTGGTTGCAGAGAGAAAGTGGCATTTTGGCTTTGGGAGCCATGGCTGAAGGTACGTTGGTTCTCTCCAATATTCCTCGCCTGGCGTCGTCCCTTATGATGCCATCATAGGTTGTATCGAGGCCATTGAACCGCACCTTCCGACGTTGATCCCGTACCTCATTAATACTCTCAATGACCCTAAGGTGAATGATGTGCTTTCCGGCCAGGTGTTAGACCTTCTAACTTCATTGCCTAGCCCCTTGTGCGATCAATTACCTGCTGGACCCTTGGTCGTTATGCTAGCTGGTGCACCCAGCCCCTATCAGAAGAGCACAAGCGGCTCTATTTCATCCCAACCATGGAGGGTGTACGTGGTCTATGATATCTGATGGTCAATCACGGCTGATCGAATGCGCTAGCTCCTGCGCATGGTTCTGGATAACAACAAGCGGGTTCAGGAAGCGGGGTGTAGTGCCTTCGCTACCCTTGAAGAGGATGCCGGGCCAGAGCTTGCACCTTACTTGGAGCCTGTCCTCAGGAACTTAGTCTTCGCTTTCGAGAAATATCAACACAAAAACATGTTGATCTTGTACGATGCTGTTGGTACTTTGGCTGATGCTGTCGGCCGTGCATTGGCAAACCCAACTTATGTTGATATACTGATGCCACCGTTGACAAATCGTTGGGCCAAGCTAAAGGATGACGATGAAGACTTGATTCCCCTGTTAGAGGTTAGCACATATCGACCCATCTAACCGAACCCTTTCCCTAATCACGATCTTAGTGTCTTGCTTCCGTAACTATTGCCATGGGGCAAGCGTTCTTGCCTTATGCTGGTCCGGTATTCGAACGTTGCAATCACATCATCCATCAATCACTCCTCCAGTACCAACAATTCCAACAGAACCCAGACCTTGATGAGCCTGGAGGCTCATTCCTGGTCGTTGCACTTGACCTGCTCTCTGGTCTCACCCAGGGCTTGGGAATGGCCCTGGAGCCATTCATCACGGCTAGCAATCCGAATATGCTTAGTCTGTTGACGTTCTGCTTGAAACATCCGCAGGCCCCGGTCAGGCAGTCTGCGTATGCGCTTGTTGGTGACATGGCTATGGGATGCTTCGTGTTGCTGCGTCCGCACATGCCGGGCATCATGCAGGAGTTAATCCAGCAACTTGATCCGGAGCCTAAGTTTGAATTCATCAGCGCTTCGAATAATGCCGCATGGTCAGTTGGTGAAGTTGCATTGCGGTATGGTCGGGGTGAGTGTTTGTTTGTATGTATGTATAGGAACTTGCCTAACTCCCTCGGAAATCCGTAGATGATCCCGAGTTTCAGCAATGGGTCAATCCGCTTATCTCGCGGCTTATTCCCATTTTATTGCATCCCAAGGCGCCCCGAAGTCTGCATGAGAATGCAGCTGTGTCGATAGGTCGAATCGGTCTCATGCACCCTGTACTCGTGGCGCCCCATCTACCCGAGTTCGCTCAGGCTTGGTGCCAGGCCTTGTACGAGATTCGTGACAATGATGAGAAGGATTCGGCGTTCCGTGGTCTCTGCACACTTGTGCAGACAAACCCTGCCGGCATCGCCAAGGCAAGCACTTCACCCATTCTTCAAATCTCGAATAATGCTGATGGATCGATCTACGAAATTCAGAGTTTGTTGTGGTTCTGCAATTCCATTATCCGTTGGAATCAACCCTCGCCAGAACTCAACAGCATGTTCACGACCCTTCTCCAAGGATTTAAGCAGCATGATGAAGCAGGATGGGCAGCACAGATGGCGTCGTTCCCTCCAGTTATCCGGGATCGTTTGGCTGCTCGCTATGGCGTCTAAACCTCAACGCGTTTGGGCATTTGTATTGCCAACGTGCGGTGTTGTCGTCGTCGGCCTTCTGATTTATCATCTGTCTCATTGTGCCCTTGGGTTGTAGTCTGAACGAATGACGAACGAATCATGGTTTTCCCCCGCTCTCCTCACTGCTATTATGACGTGACATCGTGTCAAATGCTCCTCGCTATCTGCCCAGTTCTCTGTCTCTCTCGTCCTTGGTTTGTTGCATCTGGAACTTCCCTTGGTCCTTTTAGTAGTAGTAGTAGCTTTCCTTTTCTTCTTTAAACTTGATGACCCCTTCACCCCTTACGAACGCATCTCCCCATATCCAACCACTTCATCTCTACCTCACCTCTTTCTCTTTTGCTTCTGTCTCCGGATGCCTCTTTTCAGTAGTTAGTAGTTAGTGTAGCTTTGAACCCTCATGATCCACAATGACACGAGGAGCAGACCTGCCCGCAGCAAATATCTCAGTGCGGAACTTGGGTCATTGGCCTCTCATCTTATATCAATTTACGTACCATTAGTAGTTAGTAGTTACATAGTAGATAGTTAGTAGTATAGTTTTTCTCTCTTTCAGTAGATAGGAATTTCTCTTTACCTTTTTGTGTTATTACCCACCCCCCATTTCTGATGTGGGCGCCGGTTATGGAGTTCTCCAGACAAACGATGAGGACACATTTTACGCCTTTCTTATGGTAAGCTTGTGCCTATAGGATCAGTCTTTTCCCCCTACGGAAGAGAATCGAACATATTATGAAGAGCAGTGCGTGATAGAAAGCGCGAATAACAATATTTCGAAAAAGCGGTATGTTATACAAAAACCGAACCAACGGGGTGAGACATCAACCCCCCCCCCCCTTATAACATTCGCCACCCGTTATCTGCCACCTCGATGTCAATCTAGAACCGCTTCTCATTAGCATACGGTCCAAACCTCCCTGGTCCACCACTCATTCCAAACATCCCAGGCGCAACGCTTCCACCACCAAGGCCACCAGAGCCGAAGCCACCATACCGGTTCCTGCGCTTATATTCTTTCCACCCATAAGCGCCGCCAGCAACGATGCCGATAAAGAGAAGGAGCTTAAAGAAGAATCCGAACCAAGAACCGCCTGAAGATGAGGATGAGTCGGAGGAGCTGCGCCAGACGCTCGATTTTTTGGGTTTGGAGTACTGAGCCGAGTTGTGGGAGAGGATCGCGGAGGAGCTCGTTACGGAGATAATGCTGCGTGTGGTAAGAAAGAGTTAAGTGGCTGAGGTGGGAAGTGGGGAAAGGATGGGCCTTACTCGTGTGCATCGGAAACGTCGCCTGTCATTGCACTGAACCCGAGGAAGGGGCTATTTGGCAGTGTGGCGTTTTCAACATAGAAACAGTCTGACCAGTCGTCCCCTGTACCCCAAGGTCCGTAAGTACCCGAATACGAGGTGTTGGGGAGAAGAGAAGGAAACATGGAACTTACAAGCTTTGTATTGTACTTTGACATCTAGGTATTGACCTTTGATGTATGTGACTTTGAGCTTGGTGGCGACATTCGTTCGCCGGACGTTGGCCTGCGATTGGGTACGTCGTTAAGGCGAGGTGGAGATCACACACTGAGAGAAGTGCTTACAGAACATGCGCCTATAGCTTGACCATCACCGTCATTGCCAACATTGTAGCTCGTTTTACCATCGAACAGGAACCCAGAAATACGAGGGAAGGAGTATCCATGCCGGGAGTTGGCGTAACTGGAAGGCATCGGTTATAGGAGAATGGGAGGTAGGACAAGGACGTACGTATCGATGATGATGCCTAGCCCATTAAAGCGGTCTGAAAACGGATTGTATTAGGTTAGAGACAAAGTGGCTGGCAAGGGGGAGTGCGTTGACCTTTGTTGCCAAAGACGGGACCTGGCTGTGCCCGTTCGGTCGTTAGCCAAAGCGCGAGACCGTCACCGTACAGATGAGTCGAGTCTCCAGAGATCTGGGTCAAAATGTTAGTCTTCGGGTGCCACAAGGGGATGAATGCAGTTGACCTTGAACTCGGCTTCGATAACATAGTTCTGCGGTGCCAATGCCAGACGCGACCACAACCATCCCTAGGTACAAGTCAGTGAGGGTTACAGCTGAGTGATAGGATGCGCCATACCATCTGGGATGGCCGGTTCCGTGTTAGTCGAACGTGCTTGTTGGTATTCTGAAAAGTCCAGGTAGGTACAATAGTCTATTTGAAATTCTGATGCCGTGGCGTACGATATATGCGTCAGCACCAAAATCCCACCATCTAAAGTTTTACAGCCGTTAGAGAGATGTAATGGAGTATACGAGGATGAACGCGCCTGTTTTGAAGATCCTGGTCGATGTAAGGAGCGTATAGAGAATGTGACCTGAGGTTTACGGTCTGGAAGGATATTAGTTCGAGTCACTAAGATGAAGAGACCAGCAGTTTGACAGAATTGTCATCACTCCCTCTCGAGAATGAACCTGGTTGAGGGAGCGAGAGACATACCCTTTCAATGGTCCTGTTTGTTGCCCGTGTTTTGGAATCACTCGCTGCATCTGCAGTGCCCAGCGAAAGCGACCACACGAGAAGACTTGCCAGCGAAAGGAACTTGGAGAATGTCGGGAACATGAAAGAGGATTAGTTGGTGGGTTCCCAGAATGAAGCCCGGCTGCTGAGCGCGGTGACTGGAGAGCAAAGTATAGACGAGACGAGGGCGTTGCTGCACTCCAAATTCCACTGCCACGAAGGTAATGGGATCACGTGACATGACCTCGACATTATTTGCTGGCCCTGTTTCTACTGTATACTTCGATTGCGCCAAACATACTATCACCTCCAGACTTCTATCCAGTCACGCGGCTTGGGCAAATTTCGGTACAAGAACACCAGATGGATACAGACTAACGGGACCATACACTAACCAGTGACCGCTTTAGATACTGTCGAGCACGAGGGAAATTGGGATTTGGGAAACGTGCACTGGTTCCTCACCTGCCCACATCGGAAGATAGTCGAATACGATAAATAAAGTCACTCCAGTCGGATGTAGCGAGTACCTCCGACATGATTATCGGTGGAAGAAAGCAGAACCTAAGGCCTAAACCGGTGTTTGGTGACCTGAACAATTAACGCTTGTGATCGATCGACCTCTATTTGGCTTCCGTCCATTGCCGCCACGGCCCACAATCACAGCTCGCCCCTACAGCATCTTCATGCCGCGCTATCACACTCTCTGATGGAAAACCCAGCGTAATACAACACTTTCTGTGAGTCATGTACACATTTTGCGGATAAGGGATCGCCACAGGCTAAACCAACTTGTCAATACAACAGCTTTTTTGTCGTCCAGTTGATTCATTGTTTCTCCCTCTTTCGCAACGCAAGATTTTCCGCGCCCTGTCTTCTCGTTGTCGTGGAAGAATAGAAGACATCTTATTTGCCAATTAGGAACCAAGCCCATGATCAGAATAGCATCCCTTCTTCCGATATGGAAAGCAGGCGCTCAAAGGCTGTGGCCTTGGCCCCTTGTACACGCACGGCGGTAGATGGATAAGCCTATATATATATCATCGAGGTGCTACAGAATCACACATTCTGCACAGCCTACAGACACATCACTACGTCTCCAATGTCTCCTGAATCCGCTCAGAACAAAATTGATCACAGTAACAAACCAGCCCGCCGCCTGAGCTTCAGCGATCTTCCCAGCCCGTCGCAATTTCAGAGAACGAGAAATAGAGAGTATGTCCGCGGCATTCTTTTTTCCGTCATGGTTACAAACTCGTGAACTTCCAGGGAGGTTTCAGGGATGAAGGACTTCGGCGCGAACTTCCATTGTGGGTGAAACTCCTTTTCCACAAATCGATTATTCAACCGCTACAGTCATCAAGATGACGGGCATACCCGCGTCCAAGCTTAAACAGTATAGAGTCGCCGTTAAATGTGGAGACAAGAAAAGCGCCACATCTTGGAAGACACCCAACGAGAACGAGCTTCTTGTGGAAGAGACTCCAGAAGGGTGGGCGCAGGCACTTCTGATTTTGGTTACCGGTTCTCATTATCTGGCCACAGAATGAGGCTTGTTATGTTCTCCAAACTTGTCTTCCTCATCGAGAGACGGAATCTATTCGAGAAACCGTCAGTCATCGGAGAGTCAGACTTTTTTACCATCTCCGAGCTTTTGGAGAAGCGGGACTCCCATTCTCCCAGTAAGTCACCCGCTCATAGAGTTGGTCCCAGGTATTTATCCTATATATCCATTCCAGAGCCTTTCATTGTTGAACTCAAGTCAAAGAAAGGGTCTCAGCCGATGTCTCTTGAGCTCAACCTCAGACTATATCCGGTCCATTTTAAAGACAAGCCAGATCAGCTTCCCGATGGAGAATCCAGGGCCAAGATCGTGTTCGAGCACTACCCTGAGATGGCGTTGAACGCCATCAAGGCCCTTGATGACTTCGTCCCTACACTCACCGATCCCTCTGTAAGTTTCATACTCAATCCTTTATCACCCGAACCTAGCATTTAAAAATGTTAGAAGCAGGCATCCTACGTGATTCTCTCTGAATTTGTTCATCAAATGGGAAATGTATGCCGAAACTCTATTGTATCTCTCGCCAAGCTGATGCATTGTGAACCTTAGTATATACAGAGCCACAGCCGTAGGGAAACATCATATGACCTCGAGAACAATGCCTGGCTGTTCCTTCGGGAGACGACCAAGTTTATGACAACCTACCAAAAAACGCTGGCCAAGTCTTCCGAGCAGCTTGCCTACCTAGCAAATCGTATTCTCCGTGGGTTCTGGTTACTCCTTCAGCTCCATCAACCAGAAAGATCTGGCCTAGGTAAGCCCCGCATGGAAGGCCTCGGCGTGTGTGACTGATGACGTTGCCCGATAGAGAGTCAACAACTCAAGTTCATCGAGAACGAACTTCGTCGAATTGGGGATTCTTTTACTCTGAAACCAAGTCCTGATCCCCCGAAAATAGTTCCTCGTGAGTGCTGCTCATGATATAAATCTTTGACCTAAACATCACTTTTACTAGTGTCTACTCAGTACCCTCAATTGTGGAGCTTGAAAGGAACGGAAATGACCTTCCCCTGTTTTCAAGGGCAGGGAATTGAGACCATTTCACACCACAACGCTACCTTCCATGAAATTGCTCAATGGATGGTCAACCATGAAGTGGAACACTCGGTGTTCTGGCTTCACGGCAAATTCGAGACCGGAGCGACGAAGAATCAGGTGGTGGCGACGTTTCTGGAAGCGTCGAAAGTCATCGGATTTCCTGTCGCATACTACTCTTTCGCCCAAGGACGCAACGGGAGGCAGAGCGACCAGTTTAGCAACCTCACCGACATGCTGAATAGCACGATATACCAATTATCGCTCTCTGATTCTAAGCTTGCCGACGCCTTCCACCCCTTCATTGAAGGTGAGGCATTTGGCTCTCAGGACTATCGTGCCCGTTTCCAGTTACTGCTGTATGCTCTCTTTTCTTTGAGTTATGCAGAGCAAGCGAGGCTGTCCCCGATTCTACTTTTAATCGACGATCTCGAACCTTCGAACTCGGGCTCTCCTTCACCAGAGTATAACCATCTTCTTCAGGTCCTGCACACCGCATCCGTTGCCACGCATTTGGCTTCATCAGCCTCTTCCCCGGTGTTTCCATCTCCAGATTCATCCTTCTCTCCGGATTCGTCATCTTCTACCATTTCTAAAACTCGAGGAGTTTCCCTTCCATTTCCTCCATTCCTCCGCATTATTGTTCTAAGTCGCTCGCTGGGAGCCAATCCTGCTCTGATCGAACAGTTCGCGTATATTCGAGATATACACCGTCTTGTGGCTGCACGTAATGGCAACGACAAGGCGGCGAAGTTGTATAACTGCGCCGTTAATGGTCCTAACCACAAGGGGAAGGGAAGGGAAATAGCTCATTCTCCGGAAGTTTCCTCACTGATTCCTATTGCTGAAGCCAACTCACAAGCTTCTGGAGAATAACCTGGTGGCCGAGAATTGCCAATTTAGAGGCTCAGTGTGCGCCTGAGCGACGAGGGACAATAGATCGAAATGCACATGTAGATAGAGTTGTAGATAGAGTTTGCTGTGCGGCCCTTGTTAAGAACCGCTACGGGTTTCATCTATACGCCTAGGGTTACAGAAATCCACGACCGATCGACGACAGATAATTCCACGACTTCAACCCGATCTTAACAGCGCAAAACGTTCTGCGTTTACTGCCACTCTCTGGTGCTAAGAAGTGCCAGACCCCACTTCATAATCAGTTCACAAAAGCCGTCTGATTTTTTGACAGGAAAGAGATACTTGTTCGTAAAGATCTTATATACTAATAACTCCTCGATCTTACCGGGTAGGATTTCCAAGTTGTTCAGGTACATCCAAATACGATTAATCCCAACTACGTGATGTCAAGTCAGGCGCAGTGATACGTTGAGAAGGATTGGAAAGCTCACGAAACCATTCTGCGGACAACAGGCGAAAGTGGTCTCTGGGGGACTACGTTCGCGTAAGGTGCAATGGAGTATGGTAACTCGAAGTGCGACTTACCAGGTACCCGCCAGATCAAGGGCAACGCAGGCCACTACAGACATCGATATTTAATAACAACTCGACAGCGCTTGACGAAGGAACACGGGCTTACCGCCAACATTGCCAGGAACGGCAGGGATAGGGAATGGAAGGGATGGAAGCGGTACCGATGTGGGCTGTGCGTCGGGAGAACGGACGAGACGACCTGATTGTAACAGCACTCTCAGATACCAGAGTAGCAAAAATATTTGATGGTGGAGAACGTACAGCATACCTCCCTGTTGGGAGGAAGACAAGTCTGCCTTCGAGTAGGAGTTGCCCAAGAGAGAACAGGAAGAGCGAGGAGAGCGAGTGCTGCGCGCATACGTTGCTGGAGATTGCTGGGGGTTAGTTGAAATGCGGGGAGGGGAGTCACCGTTAAACCCTTAATATATGGGCCTTCAATGCACAATGGACGACTGATTAGGTAGATAGTGGTCGTGATCGACGTTGCATGGTGATGTAGTCGAGCTCCGACGTCTCGGACGTTCTAGGGAGCTCTAATACTTGTTATTCTTCAAGCTGGGTGATAACGGCTGGTGGACGAGAAGCGAAGCATTGCGAAGTGAGTCAAAGAAGTTTAGTGTATGTCAGATGCCATGCACACCATGAGCATTGGTTTTCTGTTTATAGAAAAGAGTCAGGTTCTACTGTTCATTAACGTTCATATGGAAGGATAGTAGCCTTGCCAGCTCGGTGGCATTCTATATGGCTAAACCGTAGCGGTACACATAGTTGGTGGGGCCATAATTCAGTGGCGTACCACCATTAACTCCGACCCTTAATCTCCCTCAGTTAAGTTGTACCTCAGGTCGCTTCGTACTAGAGGATAGGATGGAAACCCGCCTTCCTGCTTCATCATTCCCAGCCGATAATCAGGAGTTACTCCCACTTGACTGAAATCTTCATTGCCTTGTTAGCATCAGTGGGGTCAACTGCGAGGCAGAAAAGCTCAACGCCGCCGTGATATCAGGGGGTCCCAGTTTTAAGGGAAGAGAGTGTTCGATCCCCATTGCTGACCGACACGCAAGTTAATAGAAATTAGCCTAGGAGTCCAGAAATGCCAATCTAGGCTCAAATTCAGTATGCTGTTGAGTAAGTATGGGTGGACAATGAACTGAATAACCAAGGCGCGGATATGCGAGCTGATTACTAAGTGACGCATATCAATGATACACGTACTTGGATACATATCCAAAAAAGTTACAGAAAGCTGGGCCTGATTGGTCGTTGACCACATCGTCCCAATCTGGTCACGACCTTGGAGGCAAGTCACAGTAGGTTCATCATCACCCTTTTAGTATATCAATACATTAGACTCAGCTTCATGCTACAGTGACTCATGGACATGACAAATCTTGAAACTTGAGGTAGAATTGTTGGCAAACATATACCAAGTTTCGCATACAAGTATCATGTGCATCATAGTCGCTGTCTAGTATCAGGACTCCCAACTTGCTTAGGTGCATCCAAATGCAATTATTCCGCCCTACGTAATGTCAAGCTAGACTGAAGTGAATTTAGAAGGGCCGTGAAACTCGCTAAGTCGTTTTGCGAGCAGCAAGTATGAACGGTTCCTGCCGGGCTACATCCGTGTAAGGAGGGCGCTATGAATGACGAGTATTGCTCACCAGATGCCCAAAAGGCCAGGAGCCGTGCAAGTCACTGCATTTATTGAAATGTGGTGAGAGGTTGTTCAGGTTTCGGCAAAAAACTGTGAGCTTACACCCGACGTTGCCCGCGATGGGGACCGCAGGCAGCCCAAGAAGGGCGAGGAGATCAAGTACGGCCGATACACCAGGAAGCTCGACGGAATGACCTGGCCGGATGTGGATCTCTTAGATGCTATGACAAGGGAGACATCTAACGCAGTAGAGAACGCACAACACAACGCAGTGCTGGGTGGAAGACAAATCTGTCTTCGAGCAGGAGTTGCCCCAGAAAGGGCAGGGAGAGCAAGGAGAAGAGCTGACATAAAACGCATTGCTATAGACACAAGCTGTTTGGCTTTGGGACCATGAATCCACTGGTTGAGGGCCTTATATTTGTCTGGTGACCTACAGGGTTGGGGATAGCACTGATTTGACTACTATCATAGTAGTCAAATCGTGAGAGTCTTCCGTGAGGGTACAGTCCATTCTCAAAGTCTCGAATGCTCCAGGCAGGTCTGATACGCGGTGTTTTCTAAAGGGAATTGATAATCGCTAGCGGGCAGGAAGGGAAGCTTTGGGAAGTGAACAAAAGAACCATGTATGTCAAATGTCATGATTACTAGTTTCCTTTTATGGATATTGGAGATCTGACTTGCCAGTCGGGAAGGAGAACAATTGTCTGGAAAGAGGTCTTCAAGCTCAGCAAGGACCCTCATGTTTCATGACGTGTGGGATCAGGTGAGTGGTCAGCGGAAAATGTCGTATGTAGGCTATAAGGGTTTGACATGTTTGAAAGGAAGGATGTCGAGCACGGGTGATTGTTTCCCCGTCGTACTAGGTATCGGATTGAAGGGATGGTAGCATTGCGGGTTCGACGATCCTTCGGCGCTGAAGAGTAATCATCCATGTGGTTGTTGAAGGTATGAGTTAGGTGGTACATTGCTGTCAGCGTCGTTGATTACTATGTTCCTTCAGATTGCACCCCTCACGCCGGTTTGTAATAGTTGGCTGAAGGACATCCTTACCCCAGTGGGGTATCGACTTAAGTGTGCTTTCGGTGGTTACCAATCAAGTAAATTTTAGAGGCATGGAGGTAGAACGTCTCGGAAGATGTCACAAACTTTATGGCGCCATACTTCTCCGGGCAGAACAAAAACAGCTGCCAATTATTCATGGAGATGACCTGCTCTCCTACATGAGATATGCTAATGGAATATGCACCATCGATTTCCGATCCAAGCTGAAGGTCATATTCCCATCATCTAGAACCAAGGATACAGAAATACACCAGAAATGTCTATGTCATCATGCGGGTAGCTCGAACTTCTGCCCTTGTAATACTCTGGCGTAAAAGGAGCAGATTAGAGGGGGGTGGGTGGGTGGATCAAATAGAAGGGATGACGTACTTTGTGAAGTAGACATAGAAGAAGTCAAGATACAACCCCGTCTGGACAAGGCCAGCAGTAACCGCAATAGGATCAACGATTCCGTCCGAAAAGTAGCTAAATATATCAGGACACGTGATACGCCATTAGGACACGATGTCGTGTATGAATTGTGCGTCACAACGCACCGGTAGATCCAATTGGGAATGTAGAGTGCCCTGTAGAGACCGAGAGCAGCAAGGTAATGCGTCGTGATAGTCTCCGCTTCGCCCGTCCGTTGGAGCATGAAGAGCTGAGGAAGGATGGCAACAGACTCGAGGAAGATGGAAAATGACCAGAGGATTTCTGTGAAAGTGAACTTGTAGTTGAAGATGAGAGCGAGGATGAGGCAGGGCCCGACAAGGTATTCAATACGGAAGGTATCAATTGAGGGGTCATTGGTGGGGCTGAGAGCAATAAAAAGACCATGAGCTATGAGCAAAGGAGCCAGAGGAAGCGGGGGAGGCTGACCGGTACTTGTATTTCATGAGATAAAGGGTGTAGCAGCTGCTTGCGATGAAGAAGAGCTTCATAATGGAATTATATAGAGAGACATAGCGGTAGAGAAGATCCAGGTAACGCGTGGCAAAGACGGCAACATAAAGCGCTTGTGTCTTGAATGAGATACCTGGTTATCACCTATTGGTAAGAGATTGTGATAGGTGACGACAAAACCAGATGCGCACCTCGACACGAGCGGGATATTTGGATTTTATGCAACAGAATGAATATTGAAGCCAAATGTGACAAGTCACCTGGGCTGGAAGTCAGAAGAGCGAAGATACACAGAAGCCTGAGGCAAGCACACCTAGTAAACGAAAAAGATTCATGGTCGCAGTAGGGTTAGAAACCTGATAGTCGTGGAGGCGTTGTAACCGTTTCTGACGCCAAACGACGTCGACGTGTTCAGGAGAGAACGCATTTTCGCTGATGTAAGCATTCGCACGCCTACTTTCTCACATGAAGTCATCCTTTACCCATTCCGTTTCTTTGTCATGAACTACGACCTCCACTGTAAGGTGAGTATCCACTTTTCTCCTAAAGATCTGCAAAGATGCTTTAGTAAAAGGTTCGACTCCATCGGCGCGCAATGAATTCGTAGAACCTGCCATAGGGTCCCTTCCGACCCAGCGAACCGATATGAGTCCGTATACCCGATGGGCCATTCCAAGATCATGATGGCTCGTTGTAAGGCTGGACCTACATGCAACGACTCATTGAAATTTCCGGGCTGCAATGGTCTAAAGACTCATGGCCTCGCAGCAAAGGCAGAGTCAGACAATCATACTCGGACTGCTACCACCGAGGTCGTTTTAGAAGCCGAGCTCAAACGGAGCACTTCTTGTGCGCCTACTCCGTTTTGGGTGGTCTCTGGACGTGGTTGTTACTATTACATGCAAACGTACATCGCATCCTGCGTGATCAAAGCATCTGGGCCAAAGGCTCACGCCCATGAGTGTGGTTTCGCGCATATAATCTGGTTCGTCTGGGGTTCGAAAGGTTTGCTCTCGGGTGATGCGTCTGCGGCATTCAGAGCTCGGTGCCGGATGGAGGGATGAGATCACCTATTAGTCTGCCTTGAGCAGCGCTGAGCCTTTTCCTTTCTAGTTTCATGTCTGTTCTGTCAGAGAGCTAACTATATTCGTCTCCACTTATAGGTCCAACACACCCTCGAATATTGATACTATTTGTGTAATCACAGTCTAGCTTATAGATGTTACCCATGGTGATCTCTGCGACTCTAATCAGCCAATGTTGTTCCTCTGATCTCGCTGAAACTCAACTCTACATGGCAACATGCATTGATCTTGACGCGATGCTCCAACTGTAAAATGGATATCAGACACACTCAGGCAACTCCGCTACCTCCGGCAAATGTTGTCTTCCAAGGGCTTATTCCCATATGCCTATGACCCTCGGCCTTGACAATTACTCGCCTGTTCCGAAGATCGCCACCGAGACGAACAATTTCAAAAGGGTCCATTCTCGTCACGTGCCACGGTCCCTGCCTCACATCAGAACACCCTGGAACACCGGGTCTATTGATCACGTCGCTTTCAATTGTCGTCGTCACCACAACAGGACCGATGCCATAAATACCACCCAGAGGCAAAGGCGCAACGGAAAGCATTGTTCTCATCCTATGCTCACAACTTCGCCTTAGAGCCGGCAGGAGGCGATTCGCATCAAACTCTCCTTTATTTCGTCCTTCGTTTTCGACATTACAAACTGTTCGGTATTCGCGACGTTGAGATTTCGGTCTTCCCTTCTATTGGTATTTCCCCCGTAAATGTGGACGCGAGCCACAGTCTCGCGGCTTCTCCTGCTATGTCTCATGCAAATTGTCACAATTTCCTGTGTTCTGGCAACTCCTCTTCCTTATACTTCTCTGTCCCCGAATTCTGTCCACCTTCACCCACGCGACCGATATATACTCAAAAACAATACGTTTACGGGAACGCTCCAAGCATTCAATCCTGTTACCCTGGAACCTGTGCCCCAAGGCCCTGCGACAGATGGAGGCGGCAATGGGCTTGACGCACCTGCAATAATATGGATGGCATTCACGCTGGTTGTGGGAGTCCCATTGTCCTTAGTGGGTTTCAGAGGGTGGCGGGTGACAACAGGCGTGGGCATTGGTCTTGCTGCTGCTGTCGTCTGTGAGTCATCACTTCCTTCCCCAATTACCTTCATTTTCTAACGAATTTTCAGCTTGGGCAGCATTTGTCAACACCATGAGTGCCACGGGAATTGCAGATATATTCCTCACGATTCTCGTTCTTGCGTTCTTCGCTGCTGGATTCTTCTTTGGATGTTTTGAGATTGGCAGGATCGCAGGAATAGTTTCGTTGGGGGTTTTGGGTGGCCTGAGTGTTGGTGTACGACTGATGCTGATGCGGTCTGGGTTGTTGTTTCCTGTTGGCGATGATGGGAGTGGAGGCGGGTACGCGTTGGCTTGGGTGATCATCTCTGTCCTGGGGATTTTGGGCGGGGTATGGATCGCGTGGGCAAGGTATCAGAGGAGTGGTATTGTAAGTTCACTCATCATCATCAAACCATCTCAATCAAGAAGAACTGACGCGTCGCGTCTTCCTGTTATCACATTCTAGCTTTTCTCCTGTGCCGCTACTGGCACTTTCCTGTCCACCCTAGGGGTGGACCTCATCCTGCACAAACAAGCCGGGATGGGCAGTGGTTTAATCTTTCTTTTCGATAGAAATTCTTCGCATATAGTCGTGAGTACAATTTTGTCTCTTATCTTTCTCAATGTGCTCATACACGCTGTCATAGGATGTCATGACAAAAGGCTACAAGCCATCAACAACCACTCAAATACTTCTGGGCGTTTCTCTCGCACTGATGTACGCAGATCCCTACCCCTTTCTATCTTTGCATCCGCTGTGTGACTCATCATTCTTCCATTCCATCCCCTTCATAAAGACCTATTCTTGCATATGCTCAACACCGGATATTCAAAGCACCCTTCGATCGCCGCCACCTCAATTCGGATTCAGACTCCATTCTAAACAGTTCCTTTGACGGAGAACCCACAAACCACCCTAGACGTGGACTCCTGATGCGTCACCGACTCAACGGGAGTACAATGTTCAGCGGCATGTGGGACGGCGTATTATTCAAGAAGAGTCCGAACCGGTTTTCCGTTTAGAACAATCAACCTTTCTTGCATATGTACGTGCGAAAGTTTGTGGAGTGAGAAGGGCGGGTGCGCTTTGGTTGCCATTGTCTTTTGAGTCCCGCTTGCCAAGGCGGAACCTGACAGAGATGTTCCTGGGGCCGGTTGTTGTTGTCATGTTCGTTCCTTTACTTTTATGATACCCAATCTTTAAGTTTTATTGGAGGCGTACATAAGTTATCATTGTATTTATATGGGCAAGCGAATTTTATCCGCGGAGGGATTTAGTATGACCACTGACTGGCCGATCAGCAGATCTTGGATGTATGAGACATCACAAAAGGCGTGAGCAGGAATTCGTTGACACGTTTGAGAGTTGCACGGGACGGATTAGCTCGAGGCTCGCTTTCAATTATCCATTCCAAGCGCGTACGGATAGCCTTTTTGTCAGTTACTGACGGAGAGAGGTCAGCATGACATGATACATCTGAGAACAAAGACGTTAAGCTCACCTTGTCTCCTTTCTCCATCTCTTAACCACTCTCCATTCTGATCAAAGAACATTTGTACGGCTACAACCGCCACGCCTATGCTCAGATCCAATCGCGTCCCGGGGTCATCTCCACACCCTTCAAAGATACACACCCTACTCGATGAGTTGGAGGACAGGTGAGACTGAATGAACGGGATGGCGGTTGGAAGGGTGTGTTGTAGGAAGTGGGCGTCAGGTTTAGCTTTGGTTTTTGGTGTTGCATGAATATGCAACACGTTGTAAGCAGAGGTGTGATTAATATTTGGAAGATCAATAACGGTTTTATCAGAGTTGATAGGAGACGGAGAGAAGTCGAGGACAATGTAAGCTGCCTGTGGCTCCTTTGTGACTTTTGAGCGTAGAGAGGCCACCAAGGTGTCGAGGTTAGAAGATGAAAACGAGGCGAGGAGGATGCGACCATTGATTTTTTGTATCGGCCTTACCGGTGCCATCTCAAGGGAGGTAAGTGACGGAGAGGAGGGTGATGATAACGATGATGAAAGGATGCGCTTGATCAAGTTCTCCAACTCGGCACGGGGAGATGAGATGAGCTCTTGACGGTGTCTCCAGAAGAGTTGTGGAGTCATACCCTGTACAAGAGAAAGGTCAACGTAAAGCTGATAATGCTAAGTGAGGACGTACCATGCCCCATAATTCATGATCATCTCCAGATCCTTGAACGTAAGCGTACCCAGCTACACGCCTTTCCGTACCGGTGTCGACCCGTTTCGACGCGGATACGCAAACGATAGGAAGGAAGGGTAGTGACTCGGAGTTTTTACTGAGCACTGGGAAGGTCGTCGTTGAGGGTGTGATCCAGAAAGGACGAAGGGGCGCTCGGAGGTCCAGCGGGAGATCAAAGGAGGAATCCTACAGGACAGTTCAAGTTTGACTAAGAGGTATGGAAACCGTCGGACTCACAGCCAAAGCTTCCGCCCATCCACCCAACTTTTCCGCAATCTGATGGTGCTCCTGAGCACTGACGACTCCAGGTGGTGCGTATAACGCAATGTCCCAGTCTGAGAATTGGTCGCGGTGTCTACTGCGATGACGGCGAATGAGTATTGCACGGTTGACGACGGCACACCAAATCGGTACGGTCTTGGACAAGGCGTCCGGCATTCGTTTTCCAGCTCGAGTCGAATCCACGAGGATTACACTATGCGCAAACTTGAGTGTCTTCTGCTGAGAAAAAAGAGTGGGTTGAGCTCACCCGCATTTTTCGGCAATGAGGGGTAGCAGATGCAGGTTGGCCCTTCTTAGGTTGAAACTCCAGTTGCCGGTATGGCCATCGGTAGACTTGAAGTACGCGTGGGCATCGCTCGCCTAGAATTTTAGTCGTTTATGGACATCTGGTGCCAAAAGCACGACGACAACTGACGAGGATTGGGTCTGTATACCAAGCACCACAGCGCAGGTTCGCTATTTTTGAGAAAATATGCGTCAGTCTAATGTTCCGCCTCGAATTGTGGCAAATGAAAGCGCACGAAGGAGCGGGAAATCTGGATAACAGCGATAGACATGGTTCACGAAGGAGATGTCCTCCTCAATGGAATGCAGGCGGTTATAGATATCTAGAGATTCCTTTCGAAGGACAGCAAGGGAATCGCGATTGGCTTGCTTGGCGTCGAGAGGAAGATTGTGGTCGTAGATCATCATGGGCGTCTGCTGACATCGAAAAGGAAATCCCGTTCCAGCGATGGAAACATAAATATGTACCTACATCATACTTCAGGTGCTCAGGGGATGTAGTTCGACTCCCATGGGTGCTGATGCTTTCATGCATCCTGACGCTGCGACTACATGCCACACAAAACAAAAGCTCGCGCACCAGCGTTTCCTCCTTCTGGCGTAGTACAGAAGGCTTATAAACCTCCTTGATCGCTGTGGCCGCGACCAGTTCTATAATAAATATAAATACGAACTCATGGACGAGGCCACGAGTCCCGAGGGGCTTGTTTCTGGAATACCACTCTGCACAAACGAGCAAGCGGGCGAACTCCAAGATCCGAATGGCGAAAGGATATGGAACCGGATGATACCACTCTTTCCACGTATGTCGAATTTACGTGGACACTCCCTTCCACGTACTGATGATTCACGAATACCTTATTGTGCAGGAATAAGCCCTTGCCCATGCAGGACAGCAAACTCCTGCCCGTCAAAACTTAATTCTTTTGTTTAAAGCTCCTCCTGCTCCTAGATCCTTCCATCCACCAGGATATGTTTGACGCTGTCAAGTGCAAGCTCCCTGGCGCGGACGACGATGTCTTAAATTCATGGAATGTCGATGACTATGAGAAGACCTACTGCAATGGATTAACGAAGACCGCCAAGGTCGTTGGTATGTTCATTCATACGTATGGATCCCTGACATCAGGAAACGATACTGTCGACATCAGCTTCATTCACTCCTCCAGAGTAAGTGCTCGCAGTCATCAAGTTGGCCAGTTGACTAAGCCGTCCTATATGTTCTCTATGCGGAGGAGGATAACCTCTGGTAGGCACCATTGAGATCAGACATTCTTGTGGCAAGTCTAATCGTGGCCGTATCGTATGCTCTGAATGAATTCCTTTGCGCCTCACAGAGTAATAGGGTAGCTGCGACTTGAGTAGGCAGTGTCCCCAACCGTTCGAATTGCAAAACAATCGAAGGCACTGGGCACTGGGTGGCTAGATGATGCGTCGAAGGAGAACGAAGAAACCGATTCGGTACAATCTTAAGATGCTGGCTTAAAGGATCAATGCTAGGAGAGCCCATGGAACAGGCGTTGAATTGATATGCTGAATTGAGGGGATGCAAGTGACCCTCAATGGAGCAGCACCGACGGCTGGAAAGCCGCACCAAGAGGCCTGAAACCTTCTGTTGGGCCTATCACCAGTACCGCCCAACAGGAACGAAAGGTTACCCGGAAGAGCGGTCCAAGCCACTTGGTTCCCGCCAATTATATCGTGTCATGGTTAATGAATAGCATACACACGTTGAGCAGGAAAATATAAGCACATTTGACTGGATGAAAAACTGCTAAAATACATTCGCATCCTTTAGGTGAGGCCAGACATTGTTGACAAGTACCGGTGGTTCCAGATCAGCTCAAGACGATGTAGTACCTTGTTAATTTCTAAGTCGTCTGCATGGTTCCACAAAAGACCTGCGAGTTTTTAGTCCTCACCATAGCTTCGGACAACCGACACATGAGAATATTTCACGCACCCCGAGATAACAGACGAACACTCGGGTCACCTTCGCACCATCGAGCTCCAACTCACCAACTGCATACACATATTGTGAGTACTGTTTAATGTTTGTTCCTCCTTCCGGGTCCAAGTAGAGGGCGCTATTGAATTCGTGCAGCCAATTGTCAGCTGTAGTTGTCTTGGCAAATTCAACCACGTCATCACGTATTTTCTCCCATATTTTATCTCGAGGGGAGTGAGAACGATATTACAAATACGGGGACATGTGTGTACGTACTGTTTGCGAATGCGGGGAATGCAAGGCTATCCTTCCTATTACACATGGTAGAACTATCAGCAATGGACGCACGTGCAAGGTGACAATGTGGACGTACAAGAAGACCTCTGCATTGAGCCAATCCTCGACCTCCTGAACTGCAGCCGGGGAATGGCCTATATGGAAGAGTTCCTCATAACCTCGGACAGCGCCTCCGGGTCTCAGGTCAGGAGGACTGGTTTGGTTTCCATTGTAGGCAAAGCCGAAGTTGGTTTCAAACTTTCGACCGGCATACTCGAATAGCATGTCCTTTAGACTGAGTAGGTCTGCGTCCGACGAAGGTGGTCTCTGTATATGCATTTGTTAAAGAGAATATAACTCTACGAGTGACGGCGTGGGTTACCTGGAGTTCCTCAAGTATTTTATCACAGAGAATTTGGAAGAGACGTTGCACCGCTCTTTGCTCTGCTGGGACTTCCTCATAGAACATCTGATTTTCCAAATGAATTGCTGGAATTGTTGCATGTGGATTGTGGCTTACGGTTTGGATAAATGTGTATACCACAGGAGCCATGGTGCCAACAGAGTTCTCCATCCATATGTAGAACGTTAAGATGATACTCTTCTGGCGGATCGGGTTAAGGGTAGGATCCGCAGGCATGTAGAGCTTGTCGCTGTTACTGTTGGTCCGGCCGATTTGAGATGTCTCAGGGAAGACGTTGACCAATAAATCGACGAAATCCTCGAGGGCCTTATCCTTGATCGACGCAATTGGCACATCAAGTCCACTAGTTAAACAGGTGCATGGAATTCTCAGATTGAATAACAACATATTAGAAACATACCTGAACAGGTATTGCTCTAATACGGTCCTCAGGTAATCCCGATTGAAGTCCGCCACGAATATGTCATGATCCAGTTCATTGGACTTGAGATACGCGGAGGACACGCCTTCGGCGTACCACGAGTCTGGCGGCACTGAGCCAAAGTCGAAGCCAAATGCGTCAAAAAAGTAGCCACGTGCACCTCGGTTGAGCGTGTCCAATAATTCTTGATCAGTAGTTGGAGTAGCCACACCAAAGAGCTGAGCAGCGGAGGTGTACGCATCGTGTCGGATCAAGTCTCGGGGACCCTTAATGTCCGACTGCACTCTGAAAAATACCTTTCGAAACGAAGATTACGAGAAAGTAATGCTATAAAAGGATATGTGCGCACGCCCAGATAATAGGCCATGGAAAAACCAGCACGAAGGCCATCGTTTGTGAGAGCGCCGGTTACGTATAGAAATATCGCATTGCATTTCCAGTCGTCTTGATCTCCGCCAGTGGAATTGTATGCTTGATTCAGAGGTACGAAACCCCATGTCGGTTTTGCGTTGTCATTAACGAGTTTGGTTACGGTATAAATCAAATCAACAGTCACTTGACCTGGTATGATGTTGTTGAAATATTAGAGAATATTTAAGAATTGACCTCACGTTCCACCCAGGTCGGTAGATCCAACTTGCTGATATGCGACCAAACTGTAAGATATGTTCTGGTAGTGTAGTATGAGAGCGTACCTAAAGGGACCTGACTGGATATACTCTGTGACCTGGTTGCCTACTGGGGTGCTGATGCTGCAGAGGCTGCTCGTAACCGTTGGCAATCCAATTGCACCAGGAGGGTGGCATTGGTCGGGCTGGTCGCTATACAAGTAATCGAAACATTTAGCAAACACCATATCGGCACCTCTCCTCATCTGGTCATCAATCGTATCCCCCGACACTGTCTGTTTGAATGGGAGGATATCTGTCACATCATCCACTAGGCCAACCAGGGCAGCGGTCTGCGAGGACAACTTAAGTAATTCCCATCAGCATGGTGAGAGATAAGAGAAAAATAAGAGATTCACAGTCTCGGGAGCAAAGAGTGAGGCAAAGAATTCATTGCCAGTGTCACTGATCTCCTCTTTGACATTTTCATTGATGTTTTCGTTGTATGCTTGAATCGTGGAAGAAGAGTTCCCCATAATTCTGGTGGGATGGGGGTTGTGGACGATGGGAAGACCTGGGAGGGAAGAGGCCACAGAAATATGACCCAGACCCTCTATGGGAAGACCACGCAGTGATAGAACCTCAGAAATGCAACGGAAGGCACACTAGTGTCCCGGCGGAGAAGTGTTTTGTGCCAGAACTTCGGGTGGCACCAGCATAGAAGCTAGGTGTCCATGAGACGGTGGAGAATGGGAGGGGCTCTGATGACGTTTCGATAGACATTTATAGAATATAAGTACTATATTGTGTTGCGGGGCTGTACTTGGTTCTCAAGATGGGGAATAAGTATGGAGGGCTCAGAACTCAGTACTAAGTATCCACTCTGGCGTAGTCTCGAGCCTCACGCTCGAAGTTTGAAAACTGCTGGACTGCTGCTCAGTGCGGCTTTCCAATTGTCGATGCTGCTCCATTGAGGGCCACTCTCGGATTCAACGTATCGGTTTAACGCCTGTTCCACGGGTTCTCCTAGCACAGGTCCTTTAAGCCAGTGTCGAAAACCGTACTAAACCGGTTGCTTCATTCTCTTTCGACACATCCAGCCACCCAGTGCCCAGTGCCTTCGATCGTTTGCGATTCGAACAATTGGGAACACTCGCTACCCACAAGTCGTGGCATATCCTGTTACTCTGTGAAGTGCAAAGGAATACACTCAGAGCATACGGCACCACTACGATCCAACTTGTTACAAGGATGTCTGATCTCGGCGATGCCTATCATAGATTATCTCCCCCACATAACATGCGGGATGCCTTAGTCAACTAGCCAACTTGATAACTGCAAGCACCTGCTCCAGGGAAGTGGACGAAACTGATGTTGACAGTATCGTTTCCTGATGCCAGAGATCCATTCGTATGAGTGAACATGCCAACGACCTTGGGGGTCTTCGTTGATTGATCGTAGTCGTTGGTCTTGCCGTAGTCATCGAGGTTCCATGAATTCAAGCTATTGTCGCGCCAGAAATGAATGAATGCATCAACATTCATGGGAGTCGAACCACGTCCCCTGAGCACCTGGAGCCGGAACGTGCTGTAGGATGTATATGTTTATATTTACATCACTGGAACAGGATTTCCTTTTTTGATGTCAGCAGATGCCATGATGATCTACGGCTACAATCTTCCTTTCGACGTCAGGCAAGCCAACCGCGACTCTGTTGCTGTTCTTCGGAAGGAGTATCTAGATATCTACAACCGCCTACATTCCATCAAGGAAGACGTCTCCTTCGTGAATCATGTCTATCGCTGTTACCCAGATTTCCAGCTCCTTCGTGCGTTCTCATTTGCCACAATTGAAGGTAGAATATTAGATTGACGCATATCTCCTCGACATGAAAATAGCGAACTTGCGCTGCGGTGCTTGGTACACCGACCCAGCCCTCGTTAGTTATCACCGGGCTTCTGGCATCAAATGTCCGTGAACGACCAAATTTCTAGGCGAGCGATGCCCACGCGTACCTCAAGTCTACGGATGGCCATACCGGCAGCTGGGGTTTCAACCTAAAAAGGGCCAACTTGCATCTGCTACCTCTCATTGCCGAAGAATGCGGGTGAGCACAACCTGCCTTTTTGTCAGAAGACGATACTCAAGTTGGCGCAGAGCATAATCCTCGTGGATTCGACTCGAGCTGGAAAACGAGTGCCGGACGCCTTGTCCAAGACCGTACTGATTCGATGTGCTGTCGTCAACCGTGCAATACTCATTCGTTGTCATCGCAGTAGACACTGTGACCAATTCTCAGATTGGGACATTGAGTTGTACACACCACCTGGCGTAGTCAGTGCCCAGGAGTATCACCAGGTCGCAGAGAAGCTGGGTGGATGGATGGAAGCTTTGGCTGTGAGTCCGATAATTTCCGTATCCCGCAGCCAAACTGGAACTGCCCGTAGGATTCCTCCTTTGATCTCCCGCTGGACCTCCGAGCGCCTCTTCGTCCCTTCTGGATCACACCCTCTACGACGGCCTTTCCAGTGCTCAGTAAGAACTCCGAGTCGCTACGCTTCCTTCCTATCATTTGCGTATCCGCGTCCAAACGGGTCGACACCAGTACGGAAAGGCGTGTAGCTGGGTACGCCTACGCTCAAGGATCTGGAGATGGCCACGAGTTATGGGGCATGGTACTTTCTCACTTAACGTTATTAGCTTTACATTGACCTTTCTCTTGTACAGGGTGTGACCCTACAGCTCTTCTGGAAACACTGCCAAGAGCTCATCTCATCTCCTCGCGCTGAGTTGGAGGACTTGATCAAGCACATCCTCTCACCACCATCGTCACCACCCTCCTCTCTGTCACCCACCTCCCTTGAGATGCCGCCAGTAACGCCGATACAAAAAGTCAATGGTCGCATCCTCCTCGCTTCGTTTTCATCCTCTGACCTCGACACCTTGTTTGCCTCTCTTCGCTCAAAAGCCACAAACGATCCGCAGGCAGCTTACATTGTTGTCGACTTCTCTCCGCCTCTTACCAACTCTGGTGAAACCGTTATCGATCGTCCTCCAAGCACTGATCCCACTTCCACTCGCAACGTGTTGCATATTCATGCAACACCAAAAGCCAAAGCCAGACCTGGCGCCCACTTCCTACAAAACATCCTCTCAACTACCATCCCGTTCATTCGATCTCACCTGTCCTCCAACCCATCGAGTACGGTGTGTGTCTTTGAAGGGTGTGGAGGTGTCCCCGGAACGCGATTGGATCTGAGCGTAGGCGTGGGGGTTGTAGCTGTACAAATGTTCTTTGATCACGATGGAGAGTGGTTAGAGGATGGTGAAGGGAGACGAGGTGAGCCTGGTGCGCTCGTTATATCATATCATGCTGACCTCTACATCAGCGGCAGACAGACGGCCCATCCGTATACATTTGGAGTGGATAATCGAGAGTGAACCCCGAGCCAAGCCATCCCGTGCAACTCTCAAATGCGTCAACGAATCCCTGCTCACGCCTTTAGTGACGTCTCATACATCCAAGGTCTCTGCAGATCGGCAATTCAGTAACCATACTGAGTCCCTCCGCGGATAAAATTTGTTTGTCCATATAAATACAATGATAACTTATGCACGAACCCAATGAAATTTAGATTGGGTCTCATAAAAGTAAAGGAATGAGCACGACAACAGCAACCCCAGGAACTTGGCAAGCGGGACCCAAAAGACAATGACAACCAAATCGCACCCGCCCTTTTCACTCCACAAACTTTCGCACGTACATAAGTATGCAAAAAAAGGTTGGTTGTTCTAAACGGAAAACCGGTTTGGACTCTTCTCGGGCAATACGTCGTCCCACAAGCCGCTGAACATTGTACTCCCGTTGAGTCGGTGACGCATTAGGAGTCCACATCTAGGGTGGTTCGTAGCTTGTCGAAGGAACCAGTTAGAATGGAGTCTGAATCCGAATTGAGGTGACGGCGATCGAAAGGCGCTCTGAATATCGCGGTTGGCTTGCCCGGTGTCAAAAGGAAGATTGTGGTCATAGATCATCATGGCATCCATCAAAAAAGGAAATCCTGTTCCAACGATGTAGACATAAATGAGTACATCATACAGCATGTTTCCGGCTCGAGGTGCTCGGGGGACGTGGTTCGACTCCCGTGAGTTTCATGCGTTCATGCGTTTCTGGCGCGAACCGTTGACGATGGCTTGATTTCACGGAACATCGATGATTATGATACGACCTACTACGATGAATTAACGAAGAACACCAAGGTCGTTGGCGTGTTCATTCATAGGAATGGATCTCTGACATCAGGAGGCGATACGACGATACTGTTAACATCAGTTTCGTTCACTTCCCCGGAGTAAGTGCTTGCAGTCATCCAGTTGGCCAGTTCACTGAGGCATCCCGCATGTTCTCTATGTGGAGGATAACCCATGGTAGGCATCGTCAAAGATCAGACATCCTTGTAGCAATTTGGATCGTAGTGGTGCCGTATGCCCTGAGTGTATTTCTTTGCACCTCACAGAGTAACAGGACACGCGACGACTTATGGGTAGCGAGCGTTCCCAACTGTTCGAATTGCAAACGATCGAAGGCACTGGACACTGGGTGGCTGGGTGATGTGCCGGAAGAGAGCGAAGAAACAGATTTAGTACAGTTTTAAGATGCTGGCTTAAAGGACCTGTGCCAGGAGAACCCGTGGAACAGGTGTTGAACTGATACGTTAAATCCGAGAGGGACGCAAGTGACCCTCAATAGAGCAGCGTTGACAACTGGAAAGGTACCAAGAAGCCTGAAACCTTCTGTTGGGCCTATCACCGGTGCCACCCAACGGGAACGAGAGGTTTTCCGGAAAGCGGTCCAAACCGCCTGGTTCCCGCCAATAATATCGCGTTTTTAATTATGAATAGGGTGCCTACAGGTGTACACGCATCGAGCGGGGAAATATAAGCACGTTTGGCTAGATGAGAAATCCCTATAGTACATTCGCATCCTTTGGGTGAGGCCAGACATTGTTGACAAGTACCAGTGGTTCCAGATCAGCTCAAGACGATGCAGTATCCTGTTAATTTCTAAGTCGTCTGCGTGGTTCCACAAAAGACCTGCGAGTTTTTAGTCCTCACGATAGCTGCGGACAACCGACATATGAGAATATTTCACGCACCCCGAGATAACAGACGAACACTCGGGTCACCTTCACACCATCGAGCTCCAACTCACCAACTGCATACACATATTGTGAGTACTGTTTAATATTTGTTCCTCCTTCCGGGTCCAAGTAGAGGGCGCTATTGAATTCATGCAGCCAATTGTCAGCTGTAGTTGTCTTGGCAAATTCAACCACGTCATCACGTATTTTCTCCCATATTTTATCTCGATGGGAGTGAGAACAATATTACAAACACGGGGACATGTGTGCACGTACTGTTTGCGAATGCGGGGAATGCAAGGCTATCCTTCCTATTACACATGGTAGAACTATCAGCAATGGACGCACATGCAAGGTGACAATGTGGACATACAAGAAGACCTCTGCATTGAGCCAATCCTCGACCTCCTGGACTGCAGCTGGGGAATGGCTTATATGGAAGAGTTCCTCATAACCTCGGACAGCGCCTCCGGGTCTCAGGTCAGGAGGATTGGTTTGATTTCCATTGTAGGCAAAACTGAAGTTGGTTTCGAACTTTTGACCGGCATACTCGAATAGCATGTCCTTTAGACTGAGTAGGTCTGCATCTGATGAAGGTGGTCTCTGGACATGCATTCATCAGAGAGAGTATAGCTCTATGAGTGATGGCGTGGGTTACCTGGAGCTCTGCAAGTAATTTATCGCAGAGAATTTGGAAGAGACGTTGCACCGCTCTTTGCTCTGCTGGAACTTCCTCATAGAACATCTGGTTTTACAAATCAACTTCCAGGATCGTTGCATGTGGATTATGGCTTACAGCTTGAATAACCGTTTGTATCGCAACACGAGCAAAGCCCTGCCACGATATATTTCCTGTCAGGATGACACTCTTTTGGCGGATCGGATTAAGGGTAGGATCCGCAGGCATGTAGAGCTTGTCGATGCTAGTGCTGAACCAGTTGACCACCGTAGACCCCTCAGGGGCAACCTCAACCAATACATCGGTGAAATCCTTGAGGGCCTCATCCTTGATCGACGCAATTGGCACATCAAGTCCACTAGTAAAACAGGTGTGTGGAATTCTCAGATTGAATAACAGCATATTAGGAACATACCTGAACAGGCCTTGCTCTAATACGGTCCTCAGGTAATCCCGATTGAAGCCCTCCATAGGAATGCCCTGATTCAGTTCATTGGACTTGAGGTATGCAGAGGACACGCCTTCGGCATACCATGAGTCTGGCGGCACCGAACCAAATGCGAAGCCAAACATCATATGAAAGTAGTCACTTGCACCCTGCCTGAGCGTGTCCAATAATTCTTGATCAGTAGTTGGAGTAGCTACACCAAAGTACTGGGCCGCGGGGGTGTACGCATCTCGTAGGATCGAGTCTCGGGGACCCTTAATGTCCGACTGCACTCTGAAAAATGCCTTTCAAAGCGAAGGTTACGAGAAATAATGCTATAAAAGGATAAGTGCGTACGCCCAGATAATAGACCATGGAAAAACCAGCACGAAGGCCATCGTTTGTGAGAGCGCCAGTCACATATAGGATTATCGTGTTGCATCTCCAGTCATCTTGATCACTGACAGTGGAATTGTATGCTTGATTCAGAGGTACGAAACCCCATGTCGGTTTTGCGCTGTCATTAACGAGTTTGGTTACGGTATAAATCAAATCAACAGTCGCTTGACCTGGTATGATGTTGTTGAAATATTAGAGAATATTTAAGAATTGATCTCACGTTTCACCCAGGTCGGTAGATCCAATTTGCTGATATGCAACCAAACTGTAAGATATGCCCTGGTAATGTAGTATGAGAACATACCTAAGGGGGCCTGACTGGATATACTCTGTGAGCTGGTTGCCTACTGGGGTGCTGATGCTGCAGAGGCTGCTCGTAACCGTTGGCAATCCAATTGCGCCGGGAGGGTGGCATTGGTCGGGCTGGTCGCTATACAAGTAATCGAAACATTTAGCAAACACCATATCGGCACCTCTCCTCATTTGGCCATCAATCATATCCCCCGCTGCTGTCTGTTTGAATGAGAGGATATCTGTCACATCATCCACTAGGCCAACCAGGGCAGCGGTCTGCGAGGACAACTTAAGTAATTCCCGTCAGCATGGTGAGAGATAAGAGAAAGATAAGAGACTCACAGTCTCGGGAGCGAAGAGCGAGGCAAAGAATTCATTGCCAGTGCTACCGATCTCTTCTTTGACACTCTCATCAATGTTTTCGTTGTATACTTGAATCGTAGAAAAAGAGTTCCCCATAGTTTCGGTGGGATGGGGGTTATGGACGATGGGAAGACCTGGGAGGTAAGAGGCTGTAGAAATATGACCCGGACCCTCTGTGGGAAGACCATGTGGCGATAGAACTTTAGAAATGTTACAGAAGGCATACTAGTGTCCCAGCTGAGAAGTCTCTTGTGCTAGAACTTCGGGTGGTGCCAAAATAGAAGCCAGGTGTCCATGAGACAGTGGAGAATGGGAGGAGCTCTGATAACATTTTGATAGACATTTATAGAATATAAGTATTGTGTTACGGGGCTGTGAGGGTGCGCTTGATTAGGTCCTCCAACTCAGCGCGAGGAGATGAGATGAACTCTTGGCGGTGTTCCTAGAAGAGTTGTGGAGTCATACCCTGTACAAGAGAAAGGTCAATGTAAAACTGATAACGCTAAGTGAGAACGTACCATGCCCCATAACTCGTAGTCATCTCCAGATCCTTGAACGTAGGAGTACCCAGTTACGTACCTTTCCGTGCCGGTTTCGACCGTTTGGACGCGGATACGCAAATGATAGGAAAGAAGGGTAATGACTCGGAGTTTTTACTGAGCACTGGGAGGGTCGTCGTTGAGGGTATGACCCAGAAGGGACATAGAGGCGCTCGGAGGTCCAGCGAGAGATCAAGGGAGGAATTCTGCAGGACAGCTCAAGTTTGACCAGGGAGTAAGGAAATCATCGGACTCACAGCCAAAGCCTCTGCCCATCCACCCAACTTTTCCGCAATCTGTTGATGCTCCTGAGCACTGACAACTCCATGTGGCGTGTACAACCCAATGTCCCAATCTGAGAACTGGTTGCAGTGTCTACTGCGGTGGCGGCGAGTGAGTATTGCATGGTTGACGACGGCACACCAAATCAATATGGTCTTGAACAAGGCGTCCGGCATTCGTTTTCCAACTCGAGTTGAATCGACGAGGATTGCACTATGCGCAAACCTGAGTATCTTCTTTTGACCATAGAATGGGTTGTGCTCACCCGCATTTTTCGGCACTCAGAGGTAGCAGATGCAGGTCGCCCCTTCTTAGGTTGAAGCTCCAGTTGCTAGTATGGCCGTCGGTAGGCTGGAAGTATGCGTAGGCATCGCTCGCATAGAATTTCGGTCGTTCATGGACTTTGGTGTTAGAAGCCCGGTGACAACTGACGAGGGCTGGGTCTGTATATCAAACACCACAGCGCAAGTTCGCTATTTTCATGTCGAGAAATATGCGTCAGTCTAAAATTCCGTCACCAGCGGTGGCAAATGAGAACGCACGAAGGAGCAGGAAATCTGGATAACAGCGATAACGGCAAGGGAAGCGCGGTTGGCTTGCTTGGCGTCGAAAGGAGGATTGTAGTCGCAGATCATCATGACATCTGTTAACGTCAAAAATTCCAATCCTGTTCCAGTGATGTACTTAGATATAAATATGTACCTACATGACGTTCGGGCTTTAGGTGCTCAGGTGATGTGGTTCGACTCCCATGGATGTTGGTGCTGTGACCACATGCCGCACAACATAAAGCTCGGACACCAGCATTCCTCCTTCTGGCGTAGTACAGAAGGCTTACAATCCTCCTGATTGCTATGGCCGCGACCAGTTCTACAATAAACACCAGTATGAACTCATGGACCAGGCCATGAGTCTCGAGAAGCGCGTTGCTGGAACGCCACTCTGCACAATTGAGCAAATGGGCGAATTCGAGGATCCTAATGACCAAAAGATATGGAACTGGGTTGATACCGCTCTTTCTGCCTATGCTGAATCCACGCGGACACTTCCCTTCCACGTCCTGATGAACACTTCGCCAAGCAGGAATAAATTCTCGCCCATGCAGAGCAATAAACCCCTGCCCTCTAAGGCTTGATTCTTTTCTCAAAGCTCCCCCTGCTCCTAGATTCTTCTATCCGCCAGGATATGTTTGACGTTGTCAAGCACAAGCTCTCTGGCGCAAATGACGATAGCTTGAATTCATGGAGTGTCGAAGACTCTGACACGATCTACCACTACAATGAATTAACGAAGGCCGCCAAGGTCGTTGGCATGTCATTCATACGATGGGATATCTGACATCAGGAAACGATACTGTTAACATCATTTCTCTGGAGTAAGTGCTCGTAGTCGTCAAGTTGGCCAGTTGGCTAAGACAATAACCCCTGACAGGCATCGTCGAGGTCAGATATTCTTGTAGCAGAATTGATCGTAGTCATATTGCCTTCTCTGAATGTGTTCCTTTCACCTCACAGTGTAACAGGATGTGCTACGACTTGAGTAGTGAGTGTTCCCAGCCGTTCGAATTGCAAGCGATCGAAGGCACTGGGCATTGGGTGGCTGGATAATGTGTCGAAGGAGAATGAACAAGGTGCTGGCTTAAAAGATCGGTGCTGGGAGAACTCATGGAACAGGCGATGAACCGATATACTAAATCGAGGGGACGCAAGTGACCCTCATTGGAGCAGCATCTAAGTTCATATCTTTCCGTTCTAGGCGATTAACACAGCTCTCAAACCAATGATGGAGCAGTATTCTTTGAGCAGTAGTTTTGTGCGTAATCCCCCCTCCAATTACACCATTCCCTGTCTTACAACCGACCAGAACTTTCAGAGCAAGATAGCTTGGGCCTTCCTGATATCTTCGCAGCAGCGGCAGTGCCCGTAATATACTGGGGTTCTCTCCTGCTTAATACCGGGCGTGTTGGGTTCTCGTTTGAGACTGAACAATTGTTATGGTGTACATCCTGCCTTTTCCTCTCTTGTTGCAGCCCGTCATCCCACTACTTGCTCGACCTTGTGTGAGGGAGAGGATCCATGTACACATCAGGAGGACTATCTTCCTGGTTTATTATTCTGTATATTTTGCAGCTCGTCTTTCCATCTTCTTCATTGGTCTCTGCCTTATCAGAGACGCAATGTAATGCTGTTTAGTCCCAGAGTAAATGTTTTAGTGATGTGTGATGTGTGATGTGTGTGTGAGAGCAACCCTGATGTCCGCGTGTACCCGGCTGCTGTGCAACACTCGGATCTCAGGCCTTGACAGTTTAGGATCTGGGCTCTATAGTCCACATGTAAAAATACGACTTGTTGGAGGGCTCTCTTTTCAGACGCTTGGAGCTTAGAGAATGGGACGTGACTAACCCTCCACGCTTTATTCGTGGGCTGACCGTGGCTGCAACAAAGTTGATGAACAACGAAGGGACGTGCGCTAATGACACAATCCGTCGACACTTGACCTTGACATTGGGCGCCCAGGGCCAGGGTCGGGTTTCGGGGGATGTGCCTGAGTCCGGCTTCTATAGATGTTGATGTAACGTTGATGCTGTGGCAACGCATTACAAAGACCCGTTCAACAGCGTTTATCCCTCTCCTTCCTGCCTTCTGATCGTACTAATGCTTGTCTATCTGCTCCTTCCAGCGGCCTTTGGCCCAGCACTGGCCGTGCCGTTAGGGGACCAATATTCGACCGTCAGCTGGATCCCTGAAAGCCTCAAGCTGTTCCAACAAGAACTTATCAATTTCCTAAACCCCTTCCGCTCTCCTTCAGTAACACAAACGGTCGTTTCCTGTATTGCCCTCATCTTTATATCCGCTCTCTCTTCTCTCAGTTCATCTTCTGTCGTCCCCGAGAAGGCTACTCGCGCAAAGGCGTTCGCAATTCGACTTTGCCTTTACGTATATGGACTTGTTTCTCCCGATTATCTCGTGATGGGGAAATGGGGCGTGGGGATTGGAGAGTCATCCTATGCCAAAGTTTACAATAAAGCTTTCCAAGAAGACGGTAAGGCCAAGGCATCACTCCATTAACTTCGTAATGTATAACGAACCGTCCTATCCATCCAGATCCAAAGAAGCGATGGACCCCTGCCCACGGCGCGTTCATGCTGAAAGGTGGTTTTGTCCTGTGGGAGGATGATAAGCCAGCCAAGACTCTGGGGCTTCTGGAGCTCATCAACATGATTAAAGCAGGCGAAGTCGATCCCCCAACCATCACGAAGGAGGAGATCCACGCCAGGACCAAACGCACCTATGGTCGACTTCTACCCTTCCTTTCCTACGTCCTGATTATTTGGTTTACTATCAAATTCAGGGAAGGAGTGCCGATACTGGTAGGCTTCGCGAGCACGCATGCACTCGTCAATTGGTACGCGATTGCCTTATGCTCTAACGCCATAATTGGTGTTACCGAGCCCGTTGTTGTCATGCGAAAGATCAGGGAGAAGTCCAAGGTATTGGCTTCGGGAGACAACACATCAGAACAGGCGAGACTCGTGTCCGACGTATCCGAAGAGTTGGTGAACCTTGAAGATGAAAAGGCAGAAATGGTGCCTTGTTCCGTCGATCCGGTAGAGGTAGAAGAGATCCAGTCAAAGGAAAAATCCACCATTTTCCGATCGCTGGAATACTACCTCCTTACCTTTATCGGTACCCTATATGGACTTTGTATCCTTCTGATTAACGCGATTATCTTGCCACTGCGTGCACAGTGGGAGATGATCAGTCATCCTAATGTGCGTAATCCTCTCCCGGTCATTTCATTCCCTGGCTTACAATCAACCAGGGCCTTCTGCGAAACTTTGTGATCCTCTCACACTACATCGCGAGAACTCTGGTAACGGTGATATATTGGGGTTTGCTTCTATACTGCGTCAGGCATCTTACGTTCCCGTCCGACGCTGAACAAACGATCTGGCGTACATCCTGCCTTTTCCTCTTGTTGCAGCCTGTCATCCTTCTACTCCCTCCACGTCGTCTCAGGCAGAGGATTCCTGCGATTATCAGGAAGGTTTTCTTCCTATTCTATCATTCTGTGTACCTTGTTGCTCGGCTTTCCATCTTCTTCCTTGCTTTCTACTCTATTAGAAATGCAATGTAGTGTGGTTTAGTCCCAGAGCGATGTTATCTAGTTAATAGTGATGTATATAAACTGGTTAGTGCAGACTTCTTTGCGGTAGCAAATCTCAGTGCAGGCCCCACGATGGGAGCCTTTAGGTTACGTTCGCGTTATCGCAAAGTCATTGATTAGTGGGTACGTTATTTTACATCTAATCATATCAAGTGTCTTTAAAAAAGCGCAAGCCTTTCCGAGGAAGTCGTAACGGTAGTCCATCGTATAATCCCTCCATAAGTAGGACATTACAATCATCTCATCATCATTATGTCGTGGATGCATCACGTCGTAAAAAACATCGAGTTCACGCTTTCGATTCTTCAGGATGGTCGTTTCGTCTCGTGATTGACTATGTTTAATTCCTCTCGTGCTTTCCCTTTGTCTTTAGCTTTAGGTTGATAACGTTCGGAAGACTTGGGCATTGGCTGAGCGCCGGCAGGAGCCCGATTGGTTTGAGAACTGGGTTTGGTAACGTTTTCGCCAGATTTGCCTGTTACAGTGGGATGACCGCCATGCGAAGGCCCTGGTCTCCTTGAGCTGCTCCCACGTAGTGGTGTCCGATGGGAGTCAGGAGTGCCTGGCGTGTTACGAGACAGGTTGGTGTTTCGGCTACCAATAGAACCTTGGCGATTGGCCAGGCTTGAGGGCGAGGGATCCACAGGGAGGGGAACGCTGGGAATGACTGGAGTAATACATGCGGGAGTATTGGTGTCGCCCAAGCTCTCTTCTTCTGAGCTCTCTCCTTTCTACTCGGCAGTTATGAGCTTAAGGTTTCATACACCGTTAATTGGACGGCGCACCGATATGTTCCTGATCCACACCTCAACGACCGGCGTGACATCTGCACATAGCCTATGAAACTCTTTGTACGACCTTCTTGGCTTCAGCAGTCGGCAGAACAGTTTTCTCAGGCGCCTGCATACGAAAGTGCGTTAGCAAAGAGTCGATTGATAACAGAAAAGGCGAGGCATACACGCTCAGTTTCTCTAACACCTCCACCTCGACCATTATGCCTTTGTCGTTTACAACCTTCTCTAATTGTTCGAGACTGCCTTGAAGCTTTATCCCTTCTTCAACCAAACCGCTCACTAGCTATTATACGTTTAGGTCAGCGGCAAATAGGTAACCAATGGTCGTGGGATGCAAATACCTTGCGCTTCAATTCGCCTTGACAAGCCCGGATTATGGCAATAATGGGGTGGAGGGACTCTCGCAAGTAATCGTCGGAATTATCCCTGTCCTCCCAAGAGGGCTCTGATGGAAGAGTGGAATCGCTCGCAGATCTGCGCAGCGGCGGCCTACGGTTGACATGTGCCCGCTCATGTTCTGGTGTCTTAACAGCTCTATCCCGTGCGGGAGTCACACTTCGTCGTCCAGCAGGCGCCAGGTTGGGGTCAGATGTATTTGCTTGAGGCTCAAAGAGTAGGCTCCCCTGAAGCGGTACTGGTGGAAGGTCCTTGTTCTTCTCCATCTCAAGAGTCCAAAGCCCCGACTCGGGCACAGTTGCCTCAGGGACCTGTGGCGCTTTTGTTTGCTGAGGAACGAGAGATGGTTTGGGCAGAGTGATGTTTTGAGGAGGTTGAGGTCCACCCCAGGTTTGCGCACGCGCTGTTTCGACCAGAGCTGAAGCCGAAGGAATGGAAAGGTCGTCCATAAACGGCATGAAAGCTGGCTGAGACGGTGGCTCTACATGAATAGAAATGCCAGGACTAGGCCGTCTCTCCGGGAGTACTTCACCGGTTGGAGACCGTCCAGGATGAGAGCGAGGTCTCACAGGAGGATGTTGACGGGTGAGATTACTTGGATCTTCGTGGCCATTCGCAAGGAGTCCATCACTGGGTTCTAGAAACTGTCCTCCAATAGGAGCTGTGGGCACCCTTGGTGTAGAAGCGCGAGCACCGGTACGAGGGAAGCTATGTCGAGCGCGCTGCACATGTGCTCTCCTACTCGTACTATCATCTTCAGAGTCATCTTCAGATTCCCAGTCAGATGAAGACGGAGATCTTGGTCTGCGGGGGGCACGCCTGCGAAGGCGGGTTGTATCGTTAGAAGAACGTGGCATTACAGGGGCATCGACGTAGTTGCGATGAGCGCATCGTCCATTACATTGGCCATAGACCGCGGGTATGCCAGGTTGCGGCGCCTGCTGCCAGTTTGCGGGTGCTACGTTTCCAGATCCTGGTTGTAAGGGCTGAGCGCCGGCGCCTGCACCTTGTTGAGGGAGATTGTATTGAAGGAAAAGATTGAAATTCTTGTTGAGGCTGCTGAATATGTCATCGATATGGCGGTTGATTAACTGGCTTGCTTCTTGTCGACAGTGATGATTGATCCCAGTGGCATCTCCAGATACAGGTCCATGGAACATTCTCCTGAGCATGTTGCACGAAATTAGAGTGGTCCGTAGTGGTGGAATGGTTGGAGGTGAAGTATTTAGAAGCGAGGTTTGTTGAATCCTCCTGGGTGATACGGACGCTATTATATGGTATCAGCTAAGGCCTGGGAGGGAAAATACAATGGCTGTTATTGTGTTGAAAATGTATTTGTGTTGCCGAGATGGACAGCACCTTGATTCACGCTGCTTGTCCTGCGAAGCGCAATTCTTTGCGCCCTCACGACAAGTACACCCAGGAATGATGGTTACTATCCGGCATGAAGAAGACAGCCCCAGGTGTTGAAAGATGTGAACAAGCCACAAACGTAAACAGGCGTCTACTTGAAATACAATAACAATAACGATCAGTTGTTACGTTTCGAAGAATAAAGAACAAAGGGCTTCCTCGTTTGCCTTTTGTTCTTTGTCAACACCGCTCTGTCAACGGCCGCCTGCACTGCTTACAGGGATTCCACTGATTCCAATGTCCTGCAATGCACGAACGAGTTTTGCGGGAGGAACCTTCCGGGTAAGCAGTTGCGTCTGCCGTCCAATCGGCGAGCTGATAATCACATCACCGACCGGATCAACAGCTATCATCGTAGTGATAGAATGACACAACGCATTTTTCTCCTTCAAAGCTTCATCATCCACTGCAGTTCTTCGAGCCCACCTACTCCCAGACGCTCAAGAAGGATACCTGGATGCCTGACGACCTATATCCTTCTGCGTCTTCAGAACTTCCACCATACAAAATCCACACCATCTACCTCCCTTCGCCTTTCCCGGATGCCTTGCCAACGCCGATCGCAACGCTTCTTCCAGACCCTCTATCATCGTCTTTATCCAGAACAAACACGCTCCCAGCCCACGCCACACCGTACCCTTCGGACCCATCCTATGAAATCCTTAACACGCCAGCAAAAGGTTTCGGGATGTTCGCAACCCGATTAATAAAACCAGGCGAATTAATTCTGGACGAACATCCAGTGCTTATTGTCCCTGAACGTCCTCTACCTCATGATTCGCCTGCTTGGGATAATTTAGGACGAAATCTTCCGGAGAAGGAGAGGTCAGAGATGTTGACGATGGCAAACTGCCGATCTGCGGAAGAATGTCCGAGTCCGGTTGAGGGAATCGTTCGGACGAATGCTCTGATCCTCGATTTGACATCCAATACAAAGGCAAAGGGCAAGGTTAGAGACGGTGAACTAAGACCTAACGAACACTCTCAACGCTTTGGGGGCGTTTTTCTGAAAATCAATCGGTGCAATCACAGTTGCGGACCGAATGCTGCCCATAAATGGGATATCTCGAATTTGTCTTCGAAACTGTACGCATTACGCACGATCGAACCTGGCGAGGAGATCACGATTTTTTATACAGACATCACGCAGCCGCGGGATATCCGACGAGCAGAACTCGAGCGGAACCACCGGTTTCTGTGTACATGTTCGCACTGTTTGCCGACATTCACCTCGCCGTCATCTCCATCTTTAGAGGACGAAGGATCTAAGGCTTTAATTACAGAGGGCGACAAAACGCGCCACGAACTCCGACACTGGCTGTCCACTCACCCTTCATACCCAAAGTGGTCCACAGATCTATGTCGAGCAGACGATACAGTCACTTCCTCTCATCGCCTCGCTCTCTCGCTCATCGAGAAGGAAAATCTGCATTTCCTCCAACACGTCTTCCTCGAAGAACTAGCTCTATGCTACGCCATCCTCGGAGACGAAGACGAATTTCGGTTTTGGGCGGGGGAGTTTATACAGAAGTGCGCTATTGAGGATCCTGCGAGAGCGAGAGAGTTTGAAATCTGGTTGAGGGAGCCGAGGAAGTACAAGAAATGGGCGTGGAGGCAGAAACAAAGGGATCTACGTGAGTTTGGTCTCAAATACCTATCTCATTTTTGGTTTGCTGACCTTTTTGCAGAGCGTAAGAGGGCACCCTCACCGGTATATGGCTACTCTGCGCTATTGCTTTGAAGTATCTTAGTCCAACTTTACGACCAATCCCAAGTGATGTGCTACACCGGACCTTCGAAGGGAATCTCCTGACTTTCCAGAGACCACACATTGCACTGCAAAACAAGCGGTTACCGCTGCTGCCCACGGCTCCTGTGCTTCGCAACATGCAGTGCTTGAGGACTAAATCGTATTTTTCACTTCATCATTTCAGCTCCTATATTTGTTGAAGGCCAGATTAAAGATACATCACATACATAGACTAGTAGGCTACATTGAGATTCCCTGCGAAATAATTATACACGGGTGATACACTAGATTACAGCGCGGACACATCATTACTATAATGAATGGACTCTTACATCCATATGCATGGCTTCACGTATTTATCCATCGATCAACAAAAGCACCTAGCTTCCGCTGAGCCCTCCTTGACTCGATGGAATTTTCCACCTCCTATTTGCATACCACTCGTCAGGCATGAGTTACAATAATCGAGAGAAACAACAGACCTTGGTTAATCTGTCTATTTCGTCATCCAATCGTGTTGTCACCGTCCTCGCCTCGTTCATTAGATTCATCGAATGAGAGGAGTGAGCGAAGGGTGGGGACGTGTTCAGCGGCGAATTGGCATAGATCGCATTGAGGAAAAGGTCATGCAATGCATTTCTGAATATCAAGCATGCATGAGCCACGCTACTAAGAGAGCAAAATGAAAAATGACACTCACAAGGGACCCAATACGTGGGATAAACCATCATGCCCAGGTCCGAACTGGCGCTGCAGTGCTTCCATCTCCTGTTCCCAACCTTCAAGTCCTTTGAGACTTTCCGCGCTGGGATCGTTTATGGCACCTTTACCCTCCGCAGGGTCCGCAGCAGTCGAATCCTGAGGGGTTTCGGAAGCGAGTTGTGAACCGGTAACGGCCTCCACCGCGCTTTCAATCTCTTCGCCCAGAACACTGCATAACACCTCCGCTTCCCGGACTAGCTTTTCCTCTAAGGAGAGGCGAGAAAGAAGATCATCTAGGGGAGTCATGATGTATCCTCCATTATTGATATCGCCTATGCATTTACTGGTCAGCGGAGTTGTTAACATTCATAGAGTTGACGCTCACATTATCAAGGGGGACATTGCGCGAATTTAAATATGCAAGTTGGTCTTTTGCCAACGCGCAATCAATCTCTGCGCGTGCATTGGGCACGACATTCGGCATGCGATCTTCAGGAACATCACTTTCCTCTGCCCCTTCAGCTTCAACCAAATACATAACGTCCACAATCCAATCGCGATTGGATTCCTGAGATACACTGATGCCTTCCATTTTATCACACAAATCCCCGACTTGCGCAAGGTATGCCTGTTGTATTTGGTACTCTCTGACACTCAGCGGGATATCAGTGGATCAGCTCTCTGGAGCGTACTCATGGTGGGAGCACCATATCGGAGAGAGTAGGTTTGGGTGGATTGGATCGCAAGACATACTGTGATTTTCTTTTCCTTTTTCTCGGACTGGATAGCCAGTTTCCAGGCATATAGACACGTCAGCATGCCCCCGCTCACCTCAGTTGTCCTCCACTACATCGGTGAGTGTTCCGTGCTGTTATAGACATACTATTACACCCTTTCCGTAGATACTCAATGTCCTTAGGTAAATATATAAGTTGTCCTCCACTGCGTCAGAGACTCTGAGATACTAAACGTCCTTTAGTCAATGGTGTTTTTTCCCTCCGGAATAGCTGGTGGTGAGTAGGGTGGAACCAGAACCATCATGCGAACTCACCTCAGTCGTCTACTTCACAGCAGAGTCACTGAGGTGAGCGTTCCAGCCATATTCAGTATATCAAGCTTGTGCTTACTGTCTGTTGTTCGTTCTCTAGGTAAATATAGCCGCCTACCTCCACAGTGGAGACACCAAGCATTACAGTTATATTCGATGTATCAATCATGTACTTACTGTCTGTTGGTAGTTACTGCTCATTCACTAGGCGAGTATAGTCATCTACCTTCACGGCGGAGACACTGAGTTACTGCTCATTCATTGAAGTTCAATACAAAAGTCTACAGGTCTACCTGTTTACACTGTTATGGCTTCGAGAAGTAAGACGAGATAGAAGCCGGCGCAAGAGTGACACTCTAGGTTGAGCAGGAGCTGACGCACCTTGGATAGTCTTCAGCGGAACGGGCGCGTTGGTTCCCTTCAGACTTTCTCCCGTCGTCGCAGAGTAACTGGGAATATCCTCTCCTCGTGGCCAATAAGGATGATGGCTCAACGATATGCGAAGGTCGCCAACCTCTAATAGCACCTTCACACTTGCAGCTAGAAATTCTGCCCAGCGGGAACGAACTATTTCTACTTCTTCATCCGAGGGCGGCGAGCTTGCTATGAATTGGATAGGACCGTTCAGGTCTTGTTCCATATCTCGGTAATATTTTCCGGCGTCTCGGAGCACAGAGGCACATTTGTTGACCGCATGAAGAATGTCAGTGACAGCTTGAGCATTGTCCTCGCTGAGCACGTCTCCTCTCGAGTTTTTGTCTGTGTGATCAGATTCACCATAGACGGAGAATTGCATTTGAAGCGGAACTTACTGGGCTCAAGGGAGCTTAGCAATGAAGTGGCTCGTTCCACGGCGCCAGCAGTATCCTGACCGAACCGGGCCATATCTTTCTGGGCTTTTTCACATTCTCTAGCAGTTATATCGGCCTTTATGCGCAAGTACGATGCCCAGGCAGCATTCCTCCGTGCCTCCGAGTTTTCAGGGGGTAACGACATAGTGATGAGAAGTTCGAGGTAAACCCTTGCGAAGTTATTCACAAAGTATGCGACCCGGAATAACGCCATGGCCTGCGCCGCTGCTTTGGTACGAGTGTCGTGCAGAAGTCGAACTGCCTCTTGGGATTGTTGGGCCTCCTGAGACTCATACAAAATGAGATGTAATCCATCAAGTTTCCGCAACATCTCTTCGAGCAGATCCCGCATCGTGAAGAAGAGATGTTGTTCGGGAGGTAGCTGGTGAAGGCATATCAGCTAATCATTGTGCGAGAAATAGTGAAGGGACGCGGACCTTGAAGACACGGCATACGACAGGCACCATATCAGTCATCGAGGAAGTGATTGGAGGTCGGCGGAAACCTGTCAGACAACCTGGATAGTCAACCTGTGCGTGGAAATTGTGACGTAGTGTTCAGACACTAAACCCCTGACCGCAGAGGCAAGTGAAGTCTTGCTATCAGCTGCTATCTGAGCTGGTTTGCCGGCGGCCGAGGGTTAGATTGCCCCACCAAGAAAAGTAGCATAGCAGTATCCCTCTTCCAGTTATTTCATTCTCTGGCTTGCAATCAAAAAGGGTCTTCTGCGAAACTTTGCGCTCCTCTCACACTGCATCGCGAGAACCCTGGTAACGGTGATATATTGGGGTTTGCTTCTACTCTGCATCAGGCATCTTACGTTCCCATCCGACGCCGAACAAATGATCTGGCGTACATCCTGCCTTTTTTTCTTGTTGCAGCCCGTCATCCTTCTACTCCCTCTACGTCGTCTCAAGTAGAGGATTCCTGCCATTATCAGGAAGATTTTCTTCTTATTCTATCGTTCTGTGTACCTTGTTGCTGGTTTTTCCATCTTCTTCCTTGCTTTCTACTCTATCAGAAACGCAATGCAGTGTGGTTTAGTCCCAGAACGATGTTATCTGGTTAATGGTGATGTATATGAAACTGGTTGGTGCAGACTTCTTTTGCGGTAACAAATCTCAGTGCAGGCCATGCGATGGAAGCTTCTAGGTTACATTCACGTTGTCACAAAGTCATTGATTAGTGGGGACGTATTATACATCTAATCATATCGAGTGTCTTTAAAAGGAGCAAGCCCTTCCGAGCAGGTTCGTAACGATAGTTCGTCGTATAGTCCTCCATGTACGGGACATCAAAAATCATCTTATCATTATTATGTCGTGGATGCACCACGTCGTAAAAAAACATCAAATCCGCGTTCTCGATCTTTAAGATGGTCGTTTCATCTCGTAGACCACACATTGCACTGCGAAACAAGCGGTTATCGCTGCTGCCCACGGCTCCTGTGTTTCGCAACATGCAGTGCTTGAGCACTAAATCGTATTTTTCGCTTCATCATTTCAGCTCCTATGTTTGTTGAAGGCCAGGTTAAAGATACATCACATACATAGACTAGTAGGCTACATTGAGATTCCCTACGAAATAATTATACACGGGCGATACACTAGATTACAGCGCAGACACATTATTACTATAATGAGTGGACTTTCACGTCCATATCCATGGCTTCACGTATTTATCCATCGATCAACAAAAGCACCTAGCTTCCGCTGAGCCCTCCTTGACTCGATGGAATTTTCCACCTCCTATTTGCATACCACTCGTCAGGCATGAGTTACAATAATCGAGAGAAACAACAGACCTTGGTTAATCTGTCTATTTCGTCATTCAATCGTGTTGTCACCGTCCCCGCCTCGTTCATTAGATTCATCGAATGAGGGGAGTGAGCGAAGGGTGGAGATGTGTTCAACGGCGAATTGGCGTAGATCGCATTGAGGAAAGGGTCATGCAATGCATTTCTGAATATCAAGCATGCATGAGCCACGCTACTAAGAGAGCGAAATGAAAAATGACACTCACAAGGGACCCAATACGTGGGATAAACCATCATGCCCAGGTCCAAACTGACGCTGCCGTGCTTCCACCTCCTGTTCCCAACCTTCAAGTCCTTTGAGACTTTCCGCGCTGGGATCGTTTATGGCACCTTTACCCTCCGCAGGTTCCGCAACACTCGAATCCTGAGGGGTTTCGGAAGCGAGTTGCGAACTGGTAACAGCCTCCACTGCGCTTTCAATCTCTTCGCCCAGAACACTGTATAACACCTCCGCCTCTCGGACTAGCTTTTCCTCTAAGGAGAGATGAGAAAGAAGATCATCCAGGGGTGCCATGATTGTGTCCTCCATCGCTGATATCGCCTGTACATTTACCGGTCAGCGGAGCTGTGAAAATTCACAGAACTGACACTCACATTATCAAGGAGGACATTGCGCGAATTTAAATATGCAAGTTGGTCTTTTGCCAATGCGCAATCAATCTCTGCGCGCACGTTGGGTACGACATTCGGCATGCGATCTTCAGGAACATCACTTTCCTCTGCCCCTTCAGCTTCAACCAAATACATAGCGTCCACAATCCAATCGCGATTGGATTCCTGAGATACACTGATGCCTTCCATTTTATCGCACAAATCCCCGACTTGCGCAAGGTATGCCTGTTGTATTTGGTACTCTCTGACACTCAGCGGGATATCCTCCCATCTAGCGTCCGGAGAGTATCGTTTTAGGACACTTTCAAGTTCATCGGCGTCGACACCTGTTTCTTCCACTAAAGTTCGGGAGGAGGTGTCGATGTAGTCGAGGTATGATGTGAGCGTGTCAGTATAGTTGGAGTAAACTTGGTTGATAGAGCTTAAGGCAGTGACATCTGTGGCGCTTGAATGAATGTAGGTCAGAAAGGATGAGATTTAAGACTGACAGCCATCATAAGGAGCATTTTCAAATGACGAAAGTAGGGTGTAGCCAGCTTGTGCAGCATCGGCTATCGTTCCGTCCATTTGTGACGAAAGGTCATCAATACGTTTCATGGTGTTTTCACTCGTCGACCGAACGATAGAAAAGGTATCTTGCAGAGTGCGAATGTTACGTGACATGTGCTGAGACGCTTTCCTGTAGAGTATGTTAAGTTTAGAAAGGGAAAACAAAGGGCTGGAATGGAAGGGACAAACTTAATCTGTTGGGACCGGGCCTTCAGTCGTTCTGTTTCTTCTTCTAGTGCTTGTACCTCGAAGCGGATATGTTCTGCTTCGCGCCTGGAGGATACCGCATAAGAGTCGCTGAAGGCGGAGTCCTCTCCGTAGCACACACCCAATTTCAGAAGGGAGTCTGTAACCAGGGAGCTCTGGACTTTGCTCAGACTGGCAGGTACCCAACTCCTTGAATCTAAAACGGCTGGTGGTCAGAAAGTATCAGGAAGCCAACAATCAATCACGCACACCTGAAGCTCTTTATCCTCTAAAGCGATATCCTTGAAAGCGGCACGCAACGACATCATGGCGTTTGACGACACGTCGCTTTTCAGCCTGCCACCCATCCAAAGCTGTTCAGCAATGGCACTCATGATTGCTTGTGCCTCGGGGATATCGTTGGCCAGCAGTGCGTCTGGGTTAATCTTCATGCCACCTAGCATCTCGACAATCGCTGCCACTGTCTGGGTGTCGCTCATGGTTGTGGCCATGGTGATGGTGGGGGTGGGTGGTAACGAGAGCGAGCACAAGGAGGTGAATTCCGAGTTAATGGCATTCCTGATGTCATGATCACGTGGAGATCAACGGCCTTCACAGAGGCAAACCATTGCCCACCACAGTCCACAGCGGTATGGCCTCTGGAACTGCGTTACTCGGCCTTGTAGGCTGGACAATTGTCCCGGACCTTGTAACTCGTCAGCTTCTCTCATTCTTGCATCGGACCCTCGCGACAAAGCTCCCTGGATTCACCCCTCCCGGCCTTGGAACACCTGCTTATCGAAAACACTATGCTTACACGTTCGCGTTCGTCGTTTTGGGATATCTTCTCTACAACATGGTTCAATCTGCGCGTGCACTCCCGCCCAACTTCTACGAGATACTCGGAGTCACGCCTGATGTTGATGAAGGTGGGCTGAAGGCCGCGTTCCGACAATTCGCGAAGAAGAATCACCCAGATATGCCTGGTGTCGGACCAGAAGGCGCGCAGGTGTTCATAATGGTCAGAGAGATATTCGAGGCCTTGAAGAATCCCGTTGTCAGATTTGCCTACGATCGGTTAGCATCGTTATCAACGCCGAAGTTATCCTTTCTGATGCCTTTGTAGGTTCGGCCCCAGTGTGCTGTCCTGGAAGGGATGCTCAACTAAACGCGAATTTCTACACCAAGGAATCCTCCAGGCTTCTGGCTACCACATTGTCACCGGTGCTGCCCTTCTCTTCTGGTCTACAATCGGTAGACCCAGTCCAGTTTCCTTCGTACGTGTCACCTCGTGTCACCACCTAAACGCCCCAACTAATATTCCCGCTTCTTTATTGTTACCCAGTGGCGCTACCTCCTCTTTTCGTTTTTCTTGATTGCAGAACTCGCTCTCATTCTTGCGCCTTCCGGCAAACAGACATACATCTTCTCCTACTTCTTCCCAAACCGTATCACGTACCAACACATCCTCTTCCTCCACCAACTCTTCCTTTTCTTCAGTGTCGCTCTCAGTCGTGTCGCTCCCCTCTTCTCACCTCCCGATGATGACCCTCGGGTCGAGAAAGCTATTCTGGAGAAGACTCAAGTCCTCGCGAGTGTTGCAGATCGCGAAGGTATGCAACACGTGTTCCCATTTCTTCACAAACAAAACCTTACTCCCCTCGTTAGCATCAATTATCCTACACTCGGATTTCCACTCCCTCTCCCCTTCCACAGTCTCGCCCATCACGAATGGACGTGCAACTCTCCCGCTGATGACGCCCCTCCCCCTAAAAGAAACCTTGCCCCTTTTACAATCCCTCACCTCCAAAATGCGCGATCTCATCATTGAGCACAACCTCAAGAAAGATTCCGGTCCTTTACGCAGTGCTTGGGAACGCGCCGTCCTCGTTGGCAGAGCCCTTTCATCTCCTAGTACTGGTGACTCTGCTGGCCCCTCGGCTTCGACAATGGATAGCGCACACATGCAGACTCAGAACCGGGCAAAGAATTTCTGGGAGGCGGCTGCTGGAGGTTCCGGTGCAAGTGACCCGTCTGGCTCTGCTATCATTGATGGGAGCGCCTACTACGTTGTTGAGGGCCATCCAACTAAAAACACTCCTGAAGACAAACTGGAATCGCCAAACGCTAATGAGCCTCTACCGTCCCCTCGTCCTTCTCCACCGCGCTCTCCGTCGCCCCGACACTCTGGGAGTCCTACAAAAAAGATGCCCCGGGAACTTTGGGTAGATTAGCTGTTTCGTAATACTTTCTGGGAATCAAAGCCGCACATTGGGGTTCCTATCCCGCTTGTGTTACGCCCGCTCTTCAGTCTGATTTTGTATACCACGTCTCCCGCCAAACGTGAAGGCATAACTGGCTTATTTCCTGGATGGGATGGCGTCGCACAACTCTTTCATAAACACGTATCTCCCGTTTCAGGCTACATGTTTCAGATAAAAGTTACTTCAGTATTTGTTCGACGACAAAATACCCATTCTTGCCTTCCTTCCGGGCTCACCCGCTGCTGGACTCAGAATGTTGAGCGCTAAGTGAAAGAGCAGTTGAAGGCATACATCAACTCCATAGCTCGAATGTACACAATCACTGATCTTCAATCCTACAGTACTTGAGTTCTGTGTTTTGGGAATAGTGACAGTGTACAACTTACTATCTTAGGCCTCACCGTGGGATGTTGCCACAGCCTCTACTATCAATTCAGAGTGTTCCGGAGGTTTTCCAGGCCGGGGGTGTCAAAGCAGGGTAGGAAATCCAAGAGCTCTCGCCCTTGGTGAACCTGGCAAACCTCAAGCCAAAACTGTATACAGTGTTCGATTGGTTGTGGGAGGCAACACATCTTTCGAGGGCAGCTATCATTTTCGAAGCAAGGTCTTGTCCTAATGCTTCTCAGACTCCGATCACGAGTGATCTGTTCCGACGAATGAGCTTGACAATGACAAGGACTCAATGGCTAAAGTAGCGCTTCTATATATTTGATGGCAGCATCACGAACCTTCTGTATATTTCACATCTTTAAAAAGCTATTACGCTTATCAGTTCTTCCTAGAAAATGAGTGTCGGGTCCGACTTCATAAGCTCAGTGAAAACCATAGGAGAAGTGTCGGCTATGTTACCTATCCAAACGAGAATACATCAGTTTTAACAAGGCCCCAAAAGCAGAAGCAGAAATAGTAGAAGGAAGATACTCTACTTAAACCTAAATCACCCTCAACTAATTGATCAACGAACCCTCCTGATCTCAATTCCGCTCACACTCGAGTACACAACTAACCTAAACTCCGTCTGAACACCCGGGCTATAAGTCGACGGAACAACCTCGTACATCCCCTTCGCGAGCGTTACGAGCGGCGTCACAACTCCAGCCAACGTCTCACTGTACGCGCCTGATGTCGCTACAGGTCCTGTATTCACACGAGCTGATGATGTTGATGTGGAAGTGGAGGTGGAGTGGAAGACAGCGACGTTGAGCGCTGTAGAACTGACTTTCGCAGGATCAAGTAGTTGAAGTCGAATTCTAATCGACAACAGTGGTCAGAATCGCGTGCGTGTAAAGCATTTGGTACGCACTTGATCTGCCCTGACGTTGGTAATGCAAGTTCGAATCGCGGATTCAACGCGTACTTTTGAAACGCTGGTCCGCCTGCAGCAGTATTTGTATCCCAGGCCCCTCGGGTAACCTTGGTATACATCCCTGCCCCTTCTTGAGGTATGGCCTTCAGATCGAAGGGAGTCGAGCATTCAAATTTGAGCGAGTAACCACCTGTATGATGTGGTTCGAACGCTGAGACTATCAGAGTGTAGTCCCCGGCTAAATTGATATCATTGTGAGCGACGGAAAGATGAGATGGGAGCAAACGTACGCATAAGGTCCTTAACAACCTGCGCAAGTCCGTAGGTGTATGCGCCCGAGCTCGCCGCAACCTCTTGTTCCACAAGCCTACACGAACCTCTCGTCAGTACCTTCTGCACACAACTGTGAAGGAGATGGTACGCACTCGGCTTTCCGGTCACCTTTCGACCAGACCGCAACAACGTTCACCGGCACATCCTTCCCCGCTCTGAGAACCACCTTTGTCTTGGATCTCTTCGATCCTCCTCCTGTACCAGCTTTCGTGGAAGGATGTATGCAAAGATGATATTGTGGGTTCACCATGAAAGTCGGGTAAGCGCAGTTTCCTCCAGAATTCTTACTCGTCAATGTTCCTTCTACCTGTACCATAGCAACGTCAGCGCCAACTCCGCAAGAACATTTACAGAGCTATACCTTGGTGGAATAGGGTGGAGGACCAATACTCTCATCCCAGGCAACCCGAACATTCGCACCCGAATATACGACAATACTAAACCCAACCTCCCTCACATCCTTCTCACCCTCATACGAAGCCGTAACAGCGGCTGTGCCAGACCTATACGAAGGCGGGATAGCTGTGCGGACGAGAACATGCGTGCTATTAGTGTATGTGCCAGTATTGGAAACTTGGTGTTGATGGTTGATTCTGGACGACGGAGGTAAAATAGGATTTTCAACTTCCGTACGAAGGCAGATGAAATCGTTTGTACGACGCGTGTCGCGTATGTGACGTGTCAGCAAGACCCAAATTTCCTCTTCTGCTTCAGCATTGGCGTTGACGAAGTTGATGCGGAGATTATGGTTCGCATCTACTGGGATCAATAGCCATTAGACTGGGTGAATGCGAGGCACGTTGCAGGGCCTCACCTTCGTCTTCCTGATTGCCCCTCTTCCACATTCTAAGAAACAATCAGTGATTATAAAGCCTTGGGGGTGTTGCGCAGTACGCACCCATGAAAATCGATGCGATGCTTCCACATAGCGGGGTCCCAGCTCAGATAAATTCCATCAAAGACGTACAGAACTTCCGACCAAGGTATTTGCATTACTCCTATAAAACCGCAATCGTAAGCTTACATTAGCGCCAGGACAGTCGAAGCGGTAACATACGAGAACATTGTTCATCTTCAGGCCTGACCCAAGAGTCTAAGACTGTGAATAAGCGGTCTTCTTCATTTTCCGCGATATCTATCGTAGGCGTTGAGAACCGCCCGGAGCCCAGGAGAAGGCGCATTACCTATAACAGCGTAGCTGTGGGACTCCAACAACGGCGTATCGCGCCAGCGTATGCCAGGCCGAGGACCTGTGCCCAGAGTGACAATGCATTGCCCTGTCCAGATGGATGAGAAATCAAGTCACTGTATCTTGGGTTGTCGCACTTACCATTTATGAAACCCTGAACGAGACGTTCCCATGTCCTCTCACGTTCAAAGGTCGGACTGGGTGGATAGGCGTGTTATATTATGGCGGAAAGGAAGAGGATAGGCGGACAGACCTTTTGATGTCAATCTGTTCTGGTATCCAGCCAGCGATTGCACTATGTGGCTGAGTGTTTATACAAATGATGAGCCGCGAAGCACTCACTGTAAGTCTATGCTCGAGTTCCTGTAAGGGTTGTTCAATAACGTGCATAGAATGAGTCATAGCTATACTCACGACCCGGGGAAGTCATATCCACCCATGAGCTTCATGTACTACGAAAACACGGATTTTCAATGTCGATATCTCGAATAATGGGATATAACGCACACTTTTCTCAACCAGACTTGGCCAATACACCATCTGCCCACCCCCATCCTCCGAGTATACGGTCATGCACATGAGGCTGCCATCAGATGGGTTATAAGGGAGCGCATCATCGATAACTTGATTATATCTGTGTTAAATTAAAGTTGCTGCGGGTTAGAATAAAGTACGGACCTATCTAACCAAACGGTCAGCCGAAAGCATCCCGAGCGGAGAAAGCGGACGAACTCGTCTCCAAGCACCATTGACAAACATCTTTACGTCGTATCTCCCGCTCTGAGCCGCGCTTCGGTCGTCAGCCAAGGACAACGCAGCAGTCTTGTCTTCTAATGAAACCGTTACACCACTCGGAGAGTGTAACGTCGAACGTGCAAGCTACATCGTGTCTTCTAGTCAATCAAAGCGAATACATACAAGAAGAGAAGAGCGCGTACATCAGAGCCAAAGCGCCTAGCGTGTTCCAAACAGACGGAAATTGATGCGCAGACAGAACAGTCCGTAACGATATGTTGTAGAATTTCTTGGGGCAGGAGTTTGCGCCTCCCTGAAACGTCGGTTGAAGTATGAGACAATCGGCGCCAGGTTGCAGAGACGCGTTGTTGTTCGGCGGATAGTAGAGGTTGCCCATCTGGGTCACTGTCGGTAGAATAAGCGGGCTGACATGGCCGACGAATAGGGGGATACGTACGTGAATTGGGAGGCAGAGGATGAGGGAGGTAACGGTTCGTCCCACAAAGGGAACGTAAGCCCATTGATACACGAGCCGCGTTTGAGAACAAAGTACTGTTCCTCTGTCCATGGATCGTTCGGTGAGAGATAGCAGAAACAGAATAAATTCACGCACGATGAGAAAAGTGGTTTATGCCTATTGGTGTTAGTCTAACATTTGCGGCTCCACTCGCGCTCGCGCTTCCGCCAACAGGACTCGGTACGACATCACCAGTAGCTTTCTGCTTTTCCTGAGACTTCTGTGCGAACGCTTTGATCTTCTCGGCCCTCTCAAGTGCCTTACTCGCGCTGGCTTTCCACTTGGTACGTAATGCTTCCGAATGGTGGGTCGCCCGGCTCAAGTGGAGAAACGATTCCGTTGCCTGAACATATAGTTTGAATGCTTCATCGTAGTTGCGAGCCAGTTCCGCTTTGGTTGCTTTGGCGTATGTATTCTGTTTGAAGCCCGGTGAGCGATCAAGCTGATGATTTCATGCACAACGAATACCTCCGCCGCGCGTGCTTCAGACGAGATGTCTGAGTTGAGCATGGTCCAGAGAGAACATTGTGATGGAGATTGACGCACAACTGGCTAATTGTGCAGATCGGGTAATGCGTGTTGTTTGCCATCACACACTTGTACCAAATACTAATAGTGACGTTGCGGCGACGCTCGGGTAAGTCACTCACGTTCCCTATACAGGTCATGCCACATGGACAGGCAACGTGATATTGATATTTCCTGCCAACGGGTGGTTGCCGTTGGTGAAGTCTTCTGTGGATAGGCGATCTCGACGTGCTATTTCTGGTTTGTCTCTTGGTGAAAATATTCCAAGCTCGAGGAAACCTTATGTAGAGGCAGAAAGGACGTCACGACTCGAGTATGTGTGGGGGGCCAAGTGCATTGAGTACTGCCTTCATTGCAGGGCGTAAGTTTGACCGTGGTTCAGGCGACAGGCTAGCATTCGAACCTCTATGCTTGACTAGATTAAATAACCAAAAGCATTGTGCGTTCTTGTAGAGTAATTCTGAATGGAGACCCAGTACTCAATAATGTTACTTGGGACCATCGCTCCACGGTTGTCAGCCTCGTACGCGCGCTATCGTCAATATACTCGAGGCAATACTCCTATAAAATTGTCTCCCGGTCATAGGTATGAGTTCGGGCTATCGCATTTGGACGCGCAGGCGAGAATGTTGTTTAAGAGTAGTCTGGTGATTAATGATCCCTTGTGGCGTCTGAGGATGCATAGGATTTATTCGGTAACCTGAAATATTCATTTGAATTGAAGAACAGAGTTCTTGGCCTTTTCCTTGTTGTGAGGAATGTCGTGAGCACAAGAGGGTTGGCGAACTTCTGACACAAGTCGGGAACCGGACCGGCGATGCTCTTAAGCGCTCGGCCGTTTGAGCAATGGATCCCACCGTGGACGTGGCTTTGTACTTTGAGTTTATGTTTGAATTGTCTACGAGAGACCGGAATTGCCGTCACAGGGGTAACGAGCGATCGAGTATGGTGTAACGGCTAACATTACCGCCTTTCATATAATGACCTACGCGGTAGCTCGGGGTTCGATTCCCCGTACTCGAAGCTTGTAAAAAAAATACTAAATTTTTATTTAGGTTTATAGGTTTTCTGGAGGGGATCGAGATGCAACAGGAGTATGTGGTCCGACTTTTGACCATGAGGATCACTGGATGTTAGACGACGTCACTTCGCTGACGTTCTCGTAACATTTGAGTGCAAGGTGTAGAGGGCCAGGAGGTGAAATGGAAGGATTATGAAGCGGTGAGCTGTGACTGCATGACACATGACAGAAGGGAGTAAAGTTCATGGGAGACTCGGAGAGCGAACTGGCAGAGTGAGGCAACTGGGAAAATGGACGGGTACCGAGCACTGTCACGAGTCACTGCGTCGCGTGAGATTAATGCAATGTTTTGGCTGCGTTAAAGTGCCCACAAAGAAGCGTGTGCATTAGTGTAGGTCTGAGTTTGTTTCGTTATAGAATAGAATGTATATGGAATGTACATGGGCTTTATATTGTAAGTATATTGTAGATTGATCTGTGACTTGGACAAGACAAGCTTGGCTGGGTTCGGCGAGTCGGATACGAGGCAGGCTGAATGTTTGTTCTCCGCTTTCGCAGTATTTCAGGCAAATTGCAAGATGAGAAACTGGATCCTGACATTTCCTGAGCTGTCAGCGTGGTGAGCGTTGAAAATTGAAGACAGAGCATTTATGAACATAGTGGGGGGATATCACGGTCATTGCCGTTCATTGCTTCTTGCTGTTGGAATGTTTGCTTCTTGTTTCTCCCCGGATTGCCCTGAATTAATGTCGGTTGAATAGATACGATCGCAATCGATGACAAGGCGACGACAACTCGTGTCGGGGTTAGTGTGAAAATACATCATGTCTGACACTGAAGAAGGTTGTGAAAGAGTGTGAGATCGTGTAGGGTACAGGGGGCGAGGGGGGAGAGATAAGGGAATCGCCAGGGGATGGCAACAGGAGACTTGAGGAGGGTGTGCTGCGGGAGGCACTACGTCGAGAAAGATCTGCCAGTGCCTGGAACGAGGGAGAGGCGTGAAGCGAGGCACGAACCGAGCCAAGCCAGCCAGGCACCAGTTGTCGAGTGCCTGGTGAGCTGGTTTGATTTGTATCTGTCGTGGAATATCTTCCCAAGTTCTCTTTCACCACTAACCACCCCCACCACAATGCCCCCGCCGCCGTTCTCGACGACGACGCCGGACGACTTCCCCCATCGTCCCCCCACCGCAAGGCCAACTACAGCAGCTGGCTCTATGCCCGACTACGACTTTCCCCATGGCCAGAACCCGCACCACTACCCCGCCGAGTACCAAATTGAGGAGTATGAGGAGGAGAGCGACGATGAAGACGTCTTTGCCTTTCTGCCCCCGTCTACTGCAGAGCAGCAGCAGCAGCAGAATAACCAGCGCCAGCATCACGACCACGACAGTTCCATTTTCGCCAACTATCCTCCCCCTACCCCCGCGTCGCAGCAGCTGGACAACGTCGCATTTCCCGCTCCGACCTATAACCCATATGGCCAGGGCAAATACCCATACGATGACTCTTCTGTGGCCGCGGCGTCATCATCATCCCATCAATTTGGCTTTGACCCCAGCTACGGATACCCGAATACCCACAACAGTACCTCGCTTGCTGCACAAAGTACCGATGGCTACAAGAACATCCCGGGTCAAGCCACCTCAAACTATACCCTCCACCCTCCTCCCCAAAGCCCGCCCTCCACAGACTCACATAACCAGAACAATGACGATCCTTACCGCATGAAAAGACTCAACACCGCTCTCAGCTCCGCCGTACACCCTTCCACTGCTGATTTGTATCCCTCTCAGCAAGTCCATGTGCCTTTGCCTTCTTCTGTTGCGGGCGTCGAGCACGCCGCAGATGCTGTTGAAAAGGCTACTGTGGGCTCCGACGTTGATCTCGAGTCTCTCCCTCACCAGCCCCATCAACACGGTCATCAGGGTAGGATCAGACATGGGAATCTGAATTCAGCTCCGTACTCGCACGGACGCTCAATAAGAGGGCACACAGCTGGCACTACCGCGGCCTCTGGTGTTGATACGATAAGCGTGGGACCTAGCATCTTAGACGACGATGTCGATGGAACGAGTCGGGAAGGGTCTATCAAGTGAGTCTCCGTTTCCCTTTCGATTTCATTTCCTCTATTTTTTCTTGTTCGCCTACTTCGATCATGAGTTCTTCTTTCCATTTACTTCATTCCATTACTGCGGTTGTTCTCATTTGCATCACACTGCTGTGCATGCATTTGACGTACACTGTACCTCATCTACCCCTTTTCATTTATCAACCACCTCCATCCCACTGCGTGCGTGCAATACGGCCGGTCACCTGCGACACTTGATCGTGTCCTTGCACTGCCTATTACTCACTCCGACCCTCATTGCACTCGATCGAGTATCCCTTCCGGGCGTGATACGCGGGCGGAGATGGAGCGGAACAGCTGTCGTTGTTGCAACCTTTTTGGCAGCTGCACGCGCATTCCGAGTTGGGTTATAGCATCACCCTTCGCCGTGCTTCTATGCGCAGGGGAGTGTGTCATGCAACAGTAGCATTTGGTGAATTGGGGGCCAGCCTGCGCGAAGCGCTGTCAAGGACGATGCTGCCATCCTATTGGACGCGGATTACGTTGATTGGAGGGTTTCATTGTTGAACCTGTTGCGCCTTGAGGCCAAGGTCCCTTTGCGTGCTTGTTGGGGGTGGTTAGAGACGATCGGCGCGAAGATTGATGAAGGAAGTGTGTTGCGGTGACACGTCTGAGAAGTATGTCGTGGGAGAAGCGCTGGACGGGTGGGCCCATGTGAGAGGATGGAGTTCGGGGTGATGTTCGTCTCGGTCTAGGCACCGGTCATTCATCGTTGTTGATGTCGATGCTGATGGCTTTGGTTGGTGGTGGTCAGCGCTTTGACGTACCCGACTTTTATTTCACTTTTCGTCCCTTTTTTCTCAGCCTCAGACTTGGTTTTGGGATTTACATTGCTGAGGGATGGGGCCGCTCCCTCATTCACTCGCGCAAATGGATCCTCCCGTTGAGGACCCTCCCTTGGCTCTTGCAATCTGCATCATTCTTGTACCGATGCCGGCACTGACTCCCTTTCCCTTTACTTCTAGGATGGAATTCGACTTCGATGCTATCGAGGAGGAAGACAGTCCTTTCCCTGAAGTGCGGGCATCCGTCTCCAACGTCGACGATCCAGACATGCCCGCCATGACGCTACGTATGTGGTTCGTAGGCTTGCTATTGTGCATGGTATCTAGGTGAGGCTATCACGCTCTCAATATCTTATTCCCTAAACCTAATCATCGGTGCTTCTAGCGCCTTGAACGTCTTCTTCAACTTTCGTTCTCCGGCTCCAGCGGTGGTCCCCCTTGCACTACTCCTTATCTCATACCCTTTTGGAAAATTCCTTGCATTCACGCTCCCTATCAAGACCTACCGCATCCCACTACCTCACATCCCACCCCGTTTCGCACCCAGTTCGCTCCCCCTCTTCGTCCTACGCTTCGTCCGGCCACTCACATTTCCTCACGCTATCGAATTTTCTCTTAACCCTGGTCCATGGAATATCAAAGAACACGTCCTAGTATTTATCATGGCCAATGTGGCCGTCAGTCCGCCTTACGCACTTAACGCTATCGTCGTTTCTGAGATCTTCTACGAGATCGAACTCGGGTATTGGTTTGCGGTCGTCCTGGTCTTGGCGACGCAGTTGACTGGTTTCGGGCTGGCGGGGCTGTGTAGGAGGTTTTTGGTGTGGCCTGCGAGTATGGTATGGCCGCAGAATTTAGTGGCGTGCACGTTGTTAAATACGTTGCATGCGGAGGATGAGGATGATGGAATTGGGATGAGCCTTGCAGGTGGTGGGAGTGGAAAGGGAATGTCGAGGTATAGGTTCTTTATGATTGTTATGGTTGCGACGTTTTTCTTCTTTTTCCTCCCTGGTAGGCTGTCTTTCCGGTTCTGTAGGGAGGAGCAGGTCACTGACTAATATGTTCGTAGGTTATCTCTTTGAAGCGCTCTCGGTATTCTCGTTCATTTGTTGGGCGGCGCCTGAGAATGTGCCAGTTAATCAGCTGTTTGGTGTACATTCCGGGCTGGGTATGAGTGTGTTGACGTTTGATTGGACGCAGATTAGTTGGATTGGGAGTCCTTTGATGGGTGAGTGGTCGAGATCTTGGAAACATGAATATGATTGAACTGACTGGGAGCTTCAGTACCGTGGTGGGCTGAAGTCCACATTTTCCTCGGCTTTGTCCTGTTCTTTTGGATTTTGACGCCGGTGCTGTATTACACCAACGTGCGTTTTCCAATTGATTGTAATTCCTCTTATGCTCATGCATATACTGTCAGTCCTGGAAGCTTGGGCATTTCCCCATCTCCGCAAACGAGCCTTACGACAAATTCGGCAATATCTATAACATCACCCGCGTTCTCCGCCATGATGACACCTTCGACGTTGAAGCCTACAACCAATATTCCCCGCTATACCTCCCTGCAACCTATGCCATGACATACTTACTCGCATTCGCACTGAGCACGTGTGTGATCGTGCATACGTTGCTGTATCATGGAAGGACGCTACTGAATGGCTTGAGGAAGATGAAGGTCGAGGCGGACGATATCCACGCGAAGCTCATGAGGAATTATCCCGAGGTTCCTGATTGGTGGTATGCAAGCAGTTTCTGCTTGTTTTTCGGTTTGGCGGTCATTGCTGTTGAGGTGCGTTCTTGTTCCTTTCTCTCCTAGTATGCACATGCCTATGATGTTGCGCTGTATAGGTGTGGGATACAAGTGTTCCGGTGTGGGCTCTTCTCCTCGCAGTTATCCTACCTGTCATCTACATCCTTCCCTCCGGTTTCATCTACGCCATGACGGGTCAAGGTATCACGCTTAACATCCTTGCACAAATCATTCCCGGAACACTGCTCCCCGGAAACCCATTGGCGAACATGGTGTTCAAGGCGTATTCAGTGCAAACTCTTACAGAAGCGACTTCCTTCGTGCAAGATTTGAAGCTTGGACATTATGTCAAGGTTCCGCCACGGGCAACGTTCCTGGTACAGATGATCGCAACGACGATAGCTGCATTCATTCAAGTTGGCATTAAAACCTGGATTTTCACAAACGTCAATGATATCTGTGATCCGAACCAGAAGAGTCAGTTGACGTGTCCGCATAACCAAGTGTTCTTCACTGCGTCCGCGGTCTGGTGCGTGTGCCTTTATGAGTATGAAACACTTACAGCTGGCTGATCTCTTCACATATCCAGGGGTTTGATCGGTCCCAGTCGTCAGTTTGGAAAAGGGTCTATCTACCATCCCCACCTCTATGCCATCGTCGTAGGAGCGTTCCTCCCTCTACCATTTTGGCTCTGGCAACGCAGGTACCCCAACTCGTGGATCAAATGGGTCAGCACGCCTGTCATTCTGAACGGTGTGTCAAACATCCCACCTGCGACCGGTATCAACTACTCTAGTTGGTTTGCCGTTGGTTTCATATTCCAATATTGGATCCGCAAGAAGAACTTCGCGTGGTGGAGCAAATTTAATTATGTTGCGAGCTCGGCGCTGGATAGTGGTTAGTATTCTTGTGTTTTTTTTCTTTCGCGCCTGGTGTTGGAGCTGGGGGTTGATGTCTTTTGATGTTGATGCTGATGCAAATTTTTCAGGCACCGTGTTGTCATTGATGTTTATTTTCTTCACATTGCAAGCGCCAAAGGGTGGAATTGTTCTGAAATGGTGGGGTAATTCAGTGCATCGGAACAGTATGTCAATCCCACTTTTATCGCAATAATGGATGTTGATGATGTCGCCTAGCTGCGGATTGGCAGAGAACCCCATGGTTGCCTATACCTCCTGGCGGTATACCCGACCCATCATAGCGAGGAACTGATATCCCATTGTACACACCGTCCCATACGTTTTACCCCTCCCCTCCTCGCTCCCTGGCATACCCTAGCCGGATATACATTCGAGCAACTGCCTATCAATTCACAAAGCCTTCCGACAACATATTCACATTCTCCCCCTCCGATGCATTGGTTCTCAAATGGCAACGCAGTCTAACAACACAACATAACACGAGGTTCCTCTCTTTTATTTAACTCAACGCATTTTATCATCCTCTATCACTTCATCCTTGCATTGATTGTCCACCCCAGTACAAGCTCGAGCCTTCCCCTCCCTATTATCATTAACGACCTTTCTGCTTCTTCACCCTCCTTCAAGATGACTGACCGACTACATCATACATGATATGTAGCTTCCTTGTTCACCTTCACCTTTTTATGACCCCGGTTCGAGATGTTTCAGGCATCTTTGGGGCATCATTGGGCTTGTGTTTTCCTATCTTCATCACTTTCGCTTCGAGCTTCAAAACCAAATAACCTCGGTCTTCGTCGTGTTGTTTTTATTTCCCCATATTTTCCTCTACCAATATGACCTCATTTCTTACTTTTACTCGTCGTCTATACCTCTTATATAGATCTATTAGTTGCTTTCTTTGTCTCTTTCCGATAAGAGGGTCAACCTGGGTCGGATCCCCTTTCGTGTCCAGTGCCTTCTCTGGTAGTAGTTGTCCTTTTTCTTTCCCTTTGCTTATATACTTAGCACTCACATCAAGAATAAAAGAGATAAAATTTGGAAAGAAGGCCGATGGAGGGAGAAAGAAGCTGTTTAGATGGAGCTGCGCCAAGAAAAGATTTCTACGAAGTCTCAATAGAAAAAGGTGTAAACTTAAAAGGAGGGTACAATGAGAAAGAACTGCGAAGTAGATGTGACAGATGACACGCTTGATGATGAACGTGATGAATGGCGATGATAACGGGCGCTGGTGTTAAGGACTGAGGAGGCTATGTATGTTGTGCCTATTCACAAGTTCGCTGAGTCGCTTACTCTTTGGATCGGCGGCTCGATGTATTTTTAGACGGTTTGCTGTCGTGGCCCAAGATTTTGTTGGCTCAAAGTGAGCTAAGTTAGTTGTGGCATCATGTGATGATCAAGGGCTTTTTTGAAGTGTTCCAGAAACTGCTCTGCGTCTGTAGCAGGCATGCCTGCCAGTCGCTGTGAGTGGATGGATAGTGGCTGATCGTTTGATCCCTGATTATCGCAGTCCAATATTGCCCCTTGTTCAAAGTTTGTGTGTAGTCAACTTGTTCGGTTATCGTTCTCTCGCTTAGGCAGACCCCGCTGAGTAAGTTAAGGCGGTAAAATTAGTGCTAAAGACATTGTTAGCTTCGAAGTGGCTCGCCTATCAATGAATTGATCCTGGAGTTCCGTTGGAGCTTTAAAGACTTGCGTTCTAATGGCGGCCGGAAGTTGAGAGGTTCCTTATAGGGATTTACTCGGCTACGATGACGGCCTCTCGCGGACATAAGCAGTATCAAAAGGGGGCTTGTGACTCTCCGAAAGCAAGTAAGCCTCGGGTAGCTGAGTGAATGGGGGAAGCAATGGGCTAAAAAGTAATAAGGCGAGCGGCATAGTATGATTGATATGGCACACGCTTCCTTGCTTTTAGTGGTTAGTCCACTTAATAACCAGCCGGCTTCTGGTGTGGATGTTTTCAACTCTCGTACGAAGCTTCGCGAGTTGGAAGTAGATGGTTGTCCGCCTTGCCCAAGATGTTCAGAGGCAAAGAAGGGGACGGGGTAGACATGGATATAGACGATAGTACTTACGTAGTGTATAGCACGCAACAAATCGCGTTACAAGCTGATTGCGGGTTTTGTGGGGACCGTCCGATTCCGATGTCGGTAGATCCGTATCCGGTGCTTTTCTGATTACTCCTGATTTCCTGCCGAGAATCTTTTACTCGCCGGTTATAAAGGTGGACACTGAGTGTCGATGATTGAGAGATATTCAAGCCTTGATGACTCTCCTGAGGTAACATACTCAAGTCCTAAACGGTTTCACACTGATAAAAATCTCCACCGGTGTATTCATCTCTCATTTAACGAGGTGCATGTACGTCGACGTAGAGTCGCCGATAATCCGCTGGCAGGACTATCCCAGTGATGATTACTCTGACCGCATTGTCTTCGTTGAGTAGCGAATTATTATTACTGCTACCCTGCACTGCAACTGCCCAAAGGCAGCGTCCGCAGTCTACTTCCCAGTCAAAACACACGAACCAGAAAGCCGAACCATAGTCTCCACCTCAAACTTAGCGAAAGAAACGTGTACGTGGTCCTCCGTGAGACACTATATTGTTGTCTCGTCCTTCCACATTGCAAACCAGTATGAGATCAACTTTGAGCAAGAGTCCTTCGGCACCCCCAACAACACCAAAGTGGAACGAAACCGTCACAAAGATTCCATCCCACCTCATCACCCACTTTCTGAGTCAAAGCAGAGCATCAGCACTGACTCAATATAGGCTTCGCAGCCCAACCGAGGTGATCTGCCTTGGCTGTGCTTCCGAGAAGCAACCATCACTTGTGACCATATGGTGCACTCACGAGTTGACCTCGACGTGCAACTACCTCCGTGTTCCATGTTCACAGGCCGTTTTTCTTCGCTTTGAGTCGAACTGGGTCGCCCCAGGAACACAGAGAATATGTGTGACTCGTTCCCGTTATGACGCTAGTGGAACTGTTTTGTTCATATACTATTCGGTTGCGCTGAGGAGCGAAGACAGCAGTGAACAGGATTGAGACTTTTTTTGACATCTGTCTCTTCGCTGTGGCCGAAATCCTCAAAAGGATGCCGATGCCACGGACAAAAGGCGGCCTAGATAACAATACCTGCATCCATCCTCAAACTTTCCAAGGCATTCGAATACCCTTCAACGCTTCTATTCAACGGGATTTTTTCCTGGCATCCAATCTCGCTTCCCCCGTGGTGTCGGCGATTTTGGACCTGAAAATCATTACGTTCTTGAAACCAGATACGCTGACTCTGGTTAGCAGCTAGTTTGCCGTGGATAATTTTCACTCCTTCCAGCACAAGCTATTTTTGTGGGCGGTAGGAGAAAAAACAGAATTAGAATGGTCAGGAGCCACCTCCAATGATATTTTGGCAATTGGTCATAATCAACAAATCAACTCCTGATGAGAGGTTAGGAAGTCCCTCAAGCTTCAACTATACTCCCTCTTGGAGAGTTGGAACAAACGCTTCATGACGTCTTTCGCATCGTCCCGGAGCCCATCGTGGAACAACTGGTTGGTAATATATTGCTCCGTACCCTTGATCTTGGATGCCGTGTCCTGGGCAAAGTTGAAGTCCACGTACCTGATAACAGAAATTTGATAACGTCAGTCGAAAAATTGGTCGAGATGTGAACAAATCAAGGGTGACGAACATATCATCAAAGTATCTATGAGACACGCATGTCGCTATCAGTATATGTGTGAACCTTGCACATGAGGGTACTCACGTCACAGCGGACACCTTGACTTTATTTTCTGACAGCTGCTTGAGGTCGTAGAGGGGTCCCCAGGTCGTATCCTGAGCTAGTAATTCCGCCGCTTGTTTCCAGGGACGCAGGTTGGCATAGTCGTCAAACATGCTCGGGAAAATCTATCACAAATGTCAGTGGCTATCAATAATAATGTCTATGCTCTGCAAAGGAGTTCACACCATCTCTCCTGTAAAATATATAGGCTCGTTGTCTCCTAGAGGTTTGACCCGGTCCCATGAAAACTGCGCGTGTTGCGAAATGGTTCGTTCGGCTGACCATCGCGATGCCCGCCTGTAAACCCAATGTCAGCCAGTTTCGAAGGCTTCTAGATCCGTTAGTGTTCTGACCCTTGACAGTAGATTGCTTCGTGAATGATCGCGTATAATGGGTTACCGTCAAGGCCTTGTGCTTGTTGAATGGATTGTAACGTCTTGTATCCGATCTTTCCAATACTCTCAAGTTCTCGCGAAGCCCGAAAGACGAGTTCTATAAAACATACGTAAGACTGAATTAGATCAATGAAGAACCATGCATGCTTACGATGCACCCTGTCAATTCCACCTGAATAGGGGTTCATTGAATTGTTAAGGATGTCCGAAGATGGATAATCCTTTATTCTCTCACCATTCATTCCAAAATCCATTCCGAGTTGTTGCCACCGCCTAGGAGTGAGCCGTCCGCCGTTTGGAAGAACGACATTGTTGGTTTCAAGGTACGCTACAATTTCACGGACCTTCGCCTGCTCCGTCAACTGAACCACCGGGATGCACGGGCATACACTTACCCTTTTGACATCCCGAGGGTATTTCTCGTAATAAATCTTGTTACGCTTGACGATGCGGGCTAGAAGATCTTCGGCATACGCGACGCATTTCTAATAATCGAGTCACTCACGAACGAGCGCGGCGTAAACCGCATCAGGATCGTTTACCAACGGCGCCAGCCCGCCAGTCATGAACACCTCTTTGATCCCTTCGCTGTGGAACGAGAGATAAGTGATCGCGCAGAACCCGCCAAAGCTCTGGCCGAGCAGAGTCCACTTTTGGTCTTCCGGCTTCTCCTTATGTCCGAGAAGGAGTTTTCGGATGGCTTCGCAGTCTCTCACTATATTGCGCCGTTCAAAATATCAGTCAGCTGGGTAAGTCACCCAAGCCCTGGTAAGGAACTTAACGGACCAATATTATCCTGTCGGAAATGCTTGAGGTACGCGACGATCTGTTCATCAGTTTTGATGTGTGCGGGAAGTGTATCAGGAGTGAGGGGTGTGCTGAGGCCGGTGCCTCGTTGATCGAGCCAAAGAATCTGTTTCGAGTCTGTTACTGGACATGCTCATGGTTCTCAGCGCGGTTTTTGGATACCTGATAACCTTCTTGGTAAAGCTAGTGACGCAAGAGCGAGTAAATGTATGCGTTGACTGGGACGAGAATATTGACGCACCTCCGCTGCGTCTCCCGAGTTCCGCTGCAACGAAACCTCATGACCAGGGCCCCCTGTATGTCATGTCATCGTAAGCCTTAGCTGGGTGTATGAGTTACGTGCCTTGCAAATATACCACTAGTATGTCCGGGTAAACGACTGACTTTTAGGGGAAATGTATAAAAATGCTCACAGAAGGGGAGCTTTTCTTGATCCTCCTTCGTCTTTGCTTTACTGATGGGGATTGTATGCCTCGCAAATACCGCTATCTTCTCTCCCGCAGGCTGGGAGTAATCCAGGGGAACCTGGAAGAACCGTTCGATCACTTTCACCCCTTCTGTAGAGATTGATTGATTCCATTAGCGCAGCTTCTGTGATAGCAGGGTTATTTTGTACCTTTGATAATGTAGGACTCTTGGTCTACGTTGTTGATCTCAGTCGCCATTACGATGAACCTCTCTGCTTCTGCGTATGTCCGAGTGGTGGGATGGCAAGGTGGGAGGAAGCCATTTTATCGGCCCCTATATGAGTCAGGCGACCAGAATCAGGAGTCAGATGTGTCACCCAGTGATAACCATATGCATAGTTTCATGTATTCCTGGGGTTCGCACATCCACTTCCAGCGACAATAAGCAGTATACTGACAACTGGTGGTCTATGCCCGTACGAACAACACCACAGGTTAATAAATTACAGCAAGGTATACGAGGAAAATACCACAAAAAATCCCCGAAGTTATTTCACTGATACAGATCTCATCTATCATCGACCGCCCTTTATGAGTTCAGCTCCGGTTATGTCATCTTTGGTCGGATCATGCTCAAGGTCCATAGGGTCGAGCTGCTGGGTGTTATCGGCGTTGGTTGTCGTTGAAGTCACATCGAGTGGGTCGTCCCCGCAACCGCAGTCGTACTCGGAGGAGAGTTTTGCGCAGTCGAATTCTGGCTTTTTCAGCCGCTTGTTCACCTTATTATGCAATGCGCACAACCTTGGATAGAAATAGATTATGGCAGTTCGATGAGCAAATAGGCATAAGCGTACCATAGCGAGGCGGCACGACGCGAAGAGGTCTATCAAGAGATTATTAGCTCGACTTCAACTATGAGCTGCAAGGCTACATCATACCTGCGGAGGGAATTCTTTGAGGAGTGCTTGGAACTCTGCGGCACATTCCCCACACGGATATAGCCGTGATGTTAGATGGAAATATGAGTTAAGAGCTTCACGTTCATCATCCGTTGGATGCTGCAGAACTAAAGGGTCAGCCTTTGGCCTCAATAATCTGGACTAGGAGAGGACATACCTCAGGAAATCGTAGAGTTACGGTATGTCTGCAAGTGGCATTCAGAACCCGGGTGCGAGGTCGACTCATAATTCCAAACTTACAATAATTTCCATGTAGCTCGACCCAACGCTGCTCTGTCTCCGTCAACACCATCTCCGCGGCACCGATGACATGAACATACTTGGCGGTCTCATTCCCCAACTTGGACATAATTACGCCTCCCCCTACCCCAGCAATTGGCATCGGTGAATTGTCTTTCCCAGGAAGTTTTGAAGGATGCCACGTCTTTTCAACACCCCCTTCGCCGAAGAGCTGACCTGTCCATGGATCAATGTAGGCACGCGATGGTGGATGTAGCATGGCCAACATGGCCAATATAAACTACAGGAGCAAATTGAATGAGGTCAGTATATGGGACCTAATATTAATAATACTCACTATTGCAAGTATTATTATAAACAGTGATTTGGCGAAGCGGGATATCATGGTGGTTTCGAAGGAAAACACACTGGAAGAGCGGATTCTCAGCGGAATGACGACACCCCGAGCTGACCTGTTCTGTTTGGCATTGTTTTGACAGACTCGGATGCGCGTCGTAACCTGCCTTTGAAACCGCTTTTGAAACTGGACAACGAAAAACATTTCGTACGGGCCGTGCGGTCCTCTATGTAAGGTTCTCAGACTATGATGCTTGACGAACTGTCCGCGAAATCGTCTATACCTTAGCCATACCACCTGCTTAAATTCCTAACCTTTGCAAAGGTGACGTTTCTCGTTATGGTCAAGTAAGACTTGAGCGATCCTTTGCTTATATTCAAGCAGTGACAGTGAACATACATCAGCCGTTATGCATCTACAGGTGATCCCGGGAGAAAGATCGCTTGTTGGCTGGCCGAGAACAAACCTGATCCCGACTCCCCCAAACTCGGCGCTCCTTGACGTTGGTGCCTGACCTCCATCCGTTTGGTTTACTCTCTGGGACGAGAGTGGGTCAATCTAGACCGGTTCCTAGACCGGCTGAAAGGTATTATATATGGTGAAGCAAGGAAAGGCCAATCATCCAAATAGCAAACAGTGCAAGGGGAAAGTTTGCGGCAAGAGTAGAACTAGCCGTTCTCGCTTGTCCGAATCGTCAATCTTGGGAGGTCCAGGTCATGGGGGCCTACCCGCATGCTCTGGCGGGATAACCCGAAATGAATTGGCCTGATTGCGGAGGCCTGATCCCACCTGAAGTAAGAGGTCACCCCGATCTAGAACCAGTTAAAGAACTTCGAAGTGATTCCAGCCTTCAGGGGCCTGCTATCTTAACACAGGGATTCCCAGGCGGAGGTCACCTACACCGTGATCAACAATGTCGCAGAAAATTCCTGTTCTCAGGGGAATATGAAGGGCTTCGGATCTGTGGACTTTTGAGGGTAAGTATTGCTGCCTTGAACGAGTTTGCCCATTTCACCGCTTAGTTTATCTGGGGCAGATGTATCGTTCCTTAATTGTTCGGGTTTCGCATCGACAAACTGCACCGAAGTTCGGAGTGATCAGGTAACTTCCTGTGTCATACATCCCTTCTCCGGTGTGATCCCTCGGTACCTGTATGGTCTGGGCACCACATTGGCTTCGCAGCTGCGTAATGTATACTTGACGAGTTCGTGCCCCTGGTCGCAATAAGGTATCCATCCGAAATACATTCTGAAGAGTAAAGTCATGCCCTTGGATACGGCTCTCTTCTTCCTAGCGTATTTCTTTCCAGGTCTTTGCTTTGTCGCCGTGTGCGAACCACTTTCTTTCATCTTTTTACAATTTGGGATTCCGTCTTATCTTTCCCGTGTTGCTTTTTACCCCACATGGATTCAGCTTCGATTCCATTAAGGCGAACATAGAGAGCCACCAACGTGCCTTGCATATGTCTTGGTTGATTGATTAATGCCGGCACCATTAGTCCCTTGTAAGGTATATATGTGACAGCAAAAGAACATCCACGCCCGCGATTGGACCCTACCGCCAAGGTATGCTTGACACCACCCGTCTCATTTCATGCAGGGAAGTGCATTGATAAACCTTGCCTCCCTCCTCTTCCTCGCAAGTTCAGCCGTCCAGCGATCACCCATGACGACTTGGTCTGATTCGCAATCGACGCTCGTTACGAACGGTGTAACTTCTGGCACCGCAGACAACTTCCACGAGATTACAAATAGAATACAAAAACTTCTCCGCCTCTCGTTGTTTTTATCTCTCGCCGTCCTCATTACAGACGGTCTGCACCTCTTCTATTGGTCTCGCTACATTGCACCAGGCGCTGCGGGGCCGACCATAATCCGTGATGCTACGCTTCTCGTGCTGATAAGCCGAGAGGGGAATATAGTCGGCAGGCTGCCCGTTGCATCTCGTGGTCCCAATATCGTTGTATCGAGCGTGTTGTTTCTCGCATGGCTAGGGGTGCTCGGCGTGTACATGCTCACCTCGTCACTGCCGTCGTTGAAAAATGCGCAGCCGCCGGAAGGTGTGCCACATTTTGGGATTGGCGCTGTCGAAGTGGCGCTGGCGGTGGGAATTACCTTGTCGTTGTTCGAACTTGTCGTCTATATGGCGATGTTCAAGTGTATCAATCGACAGAGGGAGGACTTTGTACGACGGAATTGTCCTACGCCTTCGGTTTGTCCCACTCTTGTCCTCTAATGACGCCTCAGGACCGTTTACACTCTCAAACCTACAGATACCAATGCAAACTCAATTACCACCTGCTTAAGCATGGCAGGGCCTGATTGTGGGCTGTGCAACTAGAGTAGGGAAGGTGTTGGGGAGATTGGTGGAGGCGCAGCATGAACAGCCGACTGGCAATTGACACTCATCATGCGATGCCATTCGCATTTTTTGCGTGTCACCCCTGTTCGGCCGCATACAATCCACTTCCGTCACCGGATAGTCCATATTATGTAGTGTCGTCGGAAGGATGGAAAGCGCAGCAGCACTGCAATCTCTCCCCATCCAGTGGTGTGAGGTCTCTGCTCAAGCACAGCATGTATTATTACGTGGTCGTCCTATATGTGTCTACAGTGTTCTCGACTTGTGCTAGACGTTCATATGACCATTGACCACTGGTGGCGGGACGTAATCACAGGCATATGAGCCTGAGTTTTCTCTTCCTATACCTTGCTGCTCGGCTGTGACGTAAGATTAACAACATCGAAAGGCCCAGATCGGATGAAACGGCCAAGGTAAAAATCCACCTCACCATCGCGTAGTGGGCGGTCATTCGGAGCCGCCACGACGCAGGTCATGCTGCAAGAACTAGGGGCCTGTAGACATGGAAAATTGATTCTATATGTGCAGCTCCCTGTCGTTTTCCCGCCCACGGGCTTTCGCTATATTTACTTTCAATTCGCTCTGAAGCTAGATTCGGTATCTTAGCCTCGCATATTGTTCGTCCTTGGTCTTGGACATCGTCGAAATATGATATTGGCTGGCCGTGGGAACTGGTGATTACATATGCAATTGTAACACATTCTCCTCGGGTCGATTAAGTCTGTTTCGCCATGGTGAGTATATCTTCGGCCGATATTTTGTCTACCAATGGCCTTGATATATCCCATCTTTAGCTACCCTTATCTCTTCTCAATGCTGCACAAAACAAGCCCATGGTAAGTTGCTACATGCTGACCTTCACGCCATCCACTAATCTCCAAGCGGACTCCAGTTAGTGGAACTAAAGAATGGCGAGACCTTCAACGGCCATCTGGTCAACTGCGACAATTTCATGAACATTACGCTGCGAGAGGTGTATCAAACGAGCGCAGACGGGGACAAATTCTGGAAGCTGAAGGAATGTTACATTAGAGGAAGCACGGTATGTCTGTTCTTTCAGGCCGTGTTCTGCCATCATCACATCAACACTGAGAACCAATCCATTTATCCTTTCTACATGCACGTCCTCTTGCTCATCCCCCGCGTCTGCAATATCGCTCAATGCTGATCATCTTATACTTGCTAGATCAAATACCTACGAGTCCCCGATACCCTCTTGGATCAAGTGAAAGAAGAACAGAACCGCGCTCGTGAAGCCAACAGAAGCTCACGCGGTGGACATACTGGTTCGAACAGAGGTGCGTTTTCTAGGTCGTGTTCCTTCTAGGCCCTGACCCTAAGCTTTACTAGGTGGGCGTGGTGCCCCATCGAGGGGTACGTTTTTATCTTCTGTTGTGTTGAAGACACGTGCTTACTCGCGTGGTTCCTTTCAGGTTCCAGAGGAGGTGGTCGTGGCGGACCCATACGTGGTGGAAGAGGGCGCGGTCGTGGATTATGATCAATTCCCAACACGAGTTCGATCTATAAAATGCTACAAATTGGTTGGACCTTTGGTACGGAGTTGGAAGTGTTCTTCTCAGGCGACAGAGTGTCTAGATTGTGAGCTCTCCGTTACACACTGTATAATCATTTTTCACGTCTTTGGCATGTCGTAGCACTTGATCGCTAGCAATTACACCTTGTATATTTTAGACCCGTCCAGCACACGAATATAGGTTCGACCTGCCGCTGATTAGAACTGCGATTTGAGGTTCCCGTGACGCCAGACTCCATCGGATACTTCTCTGGGTTTTCATACAGCTCATGGAGGAGGCTCTTAACCACTGGCTTTCGTTCACCAGGATTAGGTTTGAGTACTTTGAACGCCAGAAATCAATTTCGTGAACCTGATGGGGCTGCGGGTGGCTGTGGGCCCAACCGATCTCTGGGACCTCCGACAAGACCTGTTTTATCCTGCCCTTGAAAATCTGGGTTAATTATAACCATCAGCGGTTAGGGCTGACGTCCTGCTTACGGGTTCGACCTCTTTCTGCGATTAAAAACCCCATTAAATGAGGGTGTGGCCACTCCCCAACCCCCTCGCAAGAGCTTCCCCTTCCTTTCGCCCTCCAACAACACGCTCAACAGCCTGGACCATATCCTTATCAAAATCCGCAAAGCAATAATCTTTCTATGGATAGCACTCATTCTTTCCATAGCCGATCTTGCTCTCTCGCTCGTAAACTTGGGAAAAACATCCCTCTACGTCAGGGTCTGCGCTACATGCGCCAGCATCATTCACCTCACGACGCGCCTCATTGTCATCCGGGTTCGTGAAATTTGTGCGCATCATGCCTTATATACCACTTCTAGTCCCGATGTCCACACGAAACACACACTTAACCCGGGTATATTTCCTCCTACATCGACACTGCCTAGTATCCTTGTTACTGTGGGTCTCGTAACGCTTCACATGGCAGCATTCGGCGTGTCGTTATACGCGCTCATTACGGAGGATCTTCATATGTCGGTCCTCACTGTTGTTCACTATGACGCGGGATTTGAGGTGCTATGTGCTTGTGCACTTGAGTTGCTTCTGTATGTGGGCATTAAAGAGAGGAAAATGTATTTGGAGGTTACGAGGGGGATAAGATTGGAGGATGTTAAGGGAACCACCACGGCGGGATTCATAGATTAGATTGGTGCATACACATGCAGGTAGGATAGTTTGGGATTTTGGATACTCTTTATCACATTTGCAATGGATATTTGCAATGGACTTGAACGAATAGGATGTTGATATGCAGTTTTTCCTGTATATGTACACTCTTTCATGATCTGATGCGCACAGCGATGTGTGCGGCAAGCAGCCTGAGCCGCTCGCGGCCCGGATTTCTCCACTAAACCAGGACAACGCAGGTATCGGCAATCACTATGATATCACAAACTGCAGTGATAACCTCCTGGGCGTATCATCTCTACCCGCAGCAATCACCTAACTCATCCTCCCTCCGGCGAGGCAAAAAACCCCGGTGTACATCATCCCCTCTTCTCTTATTACACCCGTTCTTCTTGTGCTTGTTCGCACCGGTGACGCGCTACTGTGCGTAAGGTAAAAAGCCTTCAAGCGCGTGCTTAGTTTCAGAGTGGTTGCGCAGTATGACCGTTGCTGATGGATTCGTGCTACAAGGGCTGTGGATTGTCAAGTAACACAGATCCGATACTCTTGTTGCTTTATAGCGATACCACGCAACCACTATAACCGGTACAACCGCAGTGCCTGAAACTCATACAACTATTTTATATAACCCTCAAAAGAAGTCATAAAGATATCTTCCCAGCCCTCCTGGTTACCCAGCGAGGTTACGATTACCGGTAGAACCAAAGAAGTGACCGTGTCTGCGCAACGCACTCGTCGTCCACTTATAAGTATAAGTAAGAAACGCAACCAAAACCGCAAGCCTTCATGACCATGAAAACCCACGATGGTGACCCCATTAACCCTATCACCACACCCGTAATAACATACAAAGCCCTCATCCTCCTCTACATAATCCTCGCCATCGCACTCACGGATCTCGTCCTCTCACTAACGAACCTCGGGCTCACATCATTCTTCCTCGGACTCACAGCGGCGGGCGCAACAATAATCCACATCCTAACGCACCTCACCATCATCTTCTTCCGGCTACGATCACAGTCCCACGGATGCAGTACAATGCAACTGCAACGGGACGATGATTTACCACCCACATCGAAAATATCTAGTATAATGATGGATGTGTTGCTTGCGATTATATTCATCGCTGCTTTTATAGTCACCGTTTTAGTCAGGATCCTGGACTATTTTGGTGATAGTAGTGGGAGTGGGATGACGGTGTTGGGAGCGCCTGTTGGGATTGTGTATGCGGATGCTGCTGTAGAAGGATTATGTGCGATCATGTTGATCGTGCTCGCTGTTATTGGGTCGATGGAGAGGCGCTGGTTTCTTGAGTTGTCGAGGATCCCGTTAAGTTGTGGGTCTACATAATGGTGGGAGTTTTCAAATGGAACTACTTTATTCAATCTTGTACCATAGTTCAACGGGTCATGTAATTTTCCAAGTGGACATGAGATTGCTTTCGATATTATAATACATGTAGCGATAGACTAAATGAAATACGAGGGGTATCAACAACAAATGCCAAAAAGAATACAGAGGCCAAAAATGAAAAGAAAAACTACCTCAGTCGATGACAACCAGTCCATCAAACGACTTCTTAAACAACGCCTTCTTCATAACATTCAACGGCGTAAACTCCTCTTCCTTATTCTCCACCACCTCACCCTCCGTCGTTACATCCGCCCACGCCTCCTCTTCCGCTTCTTCGGCCTCACCCATGAACACCTTCATCATCGCAGCCGAAAACCCACTCATCATAGCCACACCCTTCCTCTCTGCCCCGACCTCAACCGTCGTCCGCCCCGTCCTGGCACCAGCCAAATTCCAGTACACAATCTCCGGAACATCATACCCAGCTTCCTTATACGCCCTCTCCACCAAATCATAATTCGTCTCCCACCTAGAACCTCCACGACGCGTGCCAGACGCAGCTTCATCAAACTGCATATCAGAGAAAACAAAGAGCCGTTTGACCATATCCTCTTTCGCGATATTGTGCTGCTTCGCAAGTGGGAGAAGGAGTTTGAGGAAAACAGCTTGGAAGTCGGTATTTCCGCCCCATGGAGAGCTTACCGTCTCCGCGACGATCTCGTCAAGACTCCTTCCTTCCAAATTCTCGAGACGGATAAACTCGGGATTCCTGGAGAACGTAACGAACCCGGCATTGAACGGAGGTTTCGCCAACGAGGCCAACATGAGCGAGAGGGCGACTGAAGGGAAGATCGGTTCCACACTCCGTTTATTGTAGCATTCCACATTGCCCATTGACCCAGAGACATCGCAAATCGCCAAACAGTTGTCCAAGCTTCCGCTTTCCTTCATCCTCGAGACCAGGCTACGCCATTGCGCATTGACGACCTTCATCTCCTGCTCGGCCATGTTCTTCTTGAACCCTCCGAGCTTGGGGCGTTGGGAATAGCGGTTCAGGGAGATTTCCTTGCGGAGGCGCATGGCCTCTGCGACGAGTTCATGGGGCATCATTGTCGCGCCGCTGACCTTCCTCTTACCGCTCTCGACGTCGATGAGGAATTGCTGGAAGCCCTCGGGGTCATGTTCGAGGAAATGCTTTTTGTTATTCGCCATGCACACGGAGGGCACGCGTGAGTAGCGGATTTCCGTCCATCTATTCGCAGACATGAGAGGTTCAGGACAGGAAAGGATTTCGCGAAGGGGTTTGAGAATCCAGTGAGCGTAATAGTTGCGGAGGATGATACAGTTACTTTGATCGGTATGGATGGGACGGGGTGCGGCGGAAGGGAGTGGACCAATTGTATTTGGTCCAACGTTTTCATTGCGAGAGAAGAGAAGCTGGCAAATGGCGGTGGAGATGTTGGTGACGCGATCATGAGATCCCGAAGGCGTCGGTGCCCACTTTCCGGCGAGAGAGATGCTTGTAAGTAGCTGGTAGTAACGTTCCTTGTCTTCTTTCTTGTCAACAGTTTGGAGTTCATCCAAGATTTTGATGTCCTTGCGAAGTTGTTCTGCAAAGAGCCGAGCTACGGCGATGTACAACGCTCGGTACTTGGGGTCATTGGCAAGCTTTTGAACAAGCCTCTCGTGGAACTGTTGGTGGAGGACCTTTCGCTTCTCTGCTGCGTGTATGCGGGCCTGATCCTCAGCTGCCTTGATTTCCTCAGGCGTCCTGGAGGCTTTGGGCCAGCGCCGCCGGCGATATGGGGATTTGGGAGTGTAATTATGTAGGAAGGTGGCTTGTTTTGTGATATTGCTGAGCTCTCCACAGGTAGCCAACGCCAATATGTGCAGGAGATCCTTCCAGTAGCCATGGGGACGTGCGATCTCCTTTTTCTTTGGGGTGGTGCACGCAGGAGTGACAAGCATCTGAAGATTTGACAGGGCAGTGCGAGGATGATTATCATAGAGCCAACCAAAAGACCTAAAATACGTTGGGACATGTGAGTTACTTCCTTTTGGTCCCTAGAAAGAGAGAAGAGAGATTCGTACCGGTAGAACAATTCCTTCTCGCCCTTGCCGTCGTGGATGCTCCTCATATTCCAGATGATCCTCAAAGTCAGAGCGGGATCCTCTGCCCAGGCACGTTTGAGGGTACTGTCGATTTCCTTGAAGGACCACGCGTTGAGACTATTGAACGCGTCGAGTGTGGCTGAGCCCGTGGAATTGAAAGCAGGCGCGCCATTTGCAGTGAATGTACGGTTGTCGGTCATGAGTGCGGTCATGAGCGGGTTAGTTGGAACTTGAGCTTTGTTTTCGATTTTGGGAGGAACATCAGCCTTGCGTTCGGGGACAAGGACATTGAGGAAGTTCGGGTCAAAGAGTTCAGGAATGTCAGGGAGAGTGACATTGCGAGAGGTACGAAGAATAGCCTGAGTAGCCATGAAGGTGTTGGTGGAAAGGGCACTTGACAGGGAGCTCTTTATATCAAGACGGCGGTCTCCGCAGGTACTGGTATGTACTGTTATGTTCTTTGATATTCAATGACAGTCCATGACTCACCCAAGGTGGGAATGCGTAAATGCATTTCCCGAAGGGTGGAGAATACGCTTCGCTGTAACCTGCGAAAATCGCACCCGCAAGCCGACTAAAGAAGCGGACATCCTGCCGAGCAGGTCCTCGATAAGAGCTGGTAGTCCGTTGTCGAAAGTCACATGGCTCCAAAAAAAGACAGTTCATGACTCGCGGTGACGCGTGACGTCATGATGCAACATGCAAGAGGTGTTAATATGACTAAATAACCATCGCCGCCAACTGTCGCAACCCCTTAGGCAATATACGGTTGCAGCCACCTTGTCCTCGTGTTCCAGCATGTCTTCGGGTTCCGGCCGGCAGATGTGCAGATAAGCTGGGAGGGTGACATCCACTCTCTAGGACAACCCTGGCAACATTACGGGGTGTTTATGTGCGCTGATTAATTCCCCGACGTCTTATATATGTTGACCTACTTATCGGAGTAGCGTTTTGTCATGTCTTTCCGTGTGCATAACCTGACCGAGAAAAAAATCCCAATATTGCTTCAGGCTAGTGCATCAAGGGGGAATCGAACCCCCGGCGGGTCGAAACACACGTCTTGACATTTCAATGGCAACGACCCAGGTTACCACTACCCCATTGATGCCTACACTGGGAATGTGCGTGTAGGTTTCGTGGCCAGGTAAAGCTCGGTACGACCGAGAAGATAATACCTGGGAACTAGTCAATTTGATGGATTCCCTCTGTACCAGTTAAACCACTCGCCGGTCGTAGAAAACGCTTAGGAGCCTCGCAAAGTCGCCTGGGTCCTCATCCGGTATGATAAGCACGGACTCTCTCAAGCTGAATGCCTGTTCCTTGTCTTCTGGAGTGTCTTGGCCTGCAATTCGACTCCTCCAGTAGGCTAAATCACGCAAAGAAAGTACGGACGGACGCAGAAACGCCTCCTTCGAACCTGTGCAGAGATAAATCTATGAGTATACTGGACACCGAGTACGCTTAGTACGCACAAGGAAATGTACACCAGCTTCCGGAATATAATATTCTTGATGTCGAGGGAGATTTGCATCCGAAGCACAGGAACCACGTTTTGGGGGCTCTACGTTGGAAGACATTGGGGATGTTAGTCGTCGGAATGCAGGCCTGCGGAGTAAAGTAAGTGGACAGGCTTTTATTTTTCATTGCTTACTATCGTCGTTCGCCAAAATTGTTCCTTGCCTTGTCCATCACACGCAAGTACTAGACTTACATACTTACATTGAGGATTGCGTAGTTCATCCGAAATAAGGCTATGCCTTGACTTTCCTGATCATCCTCCATCCCAGACCTCCCCCGCGAACCTCAGGTACGTCTCGCCCTAATAACACCGGGCATGATCCTTTCAAGCGACTTTTTAAATCTCGCATCCTCCCCAACCAACAACTCGATCCAGGTATCTACAACCATATCAACGCAATTATTGAACTCTCTTGTCCCAAAACTGCCCGAAACCAGATTCCACACTCCCTGGATGTTCAAACGACCATAAGATCTTCTCCATACCCTCCTTCATGGTAGCGCAAGTTTTTACTTCCATTTCTGCTTCGGAGTCAACTTCTTAAGATTGGTCGAGGGCTCGTTGATACCCCTGCTGTATGACACCACCGTTGACTGTGGCTGATATGGGGATATCAATCTTGTGTGAAAGTATCTAATCCCCGTTGCCGTCGTGGAAGACGAGGGCGGAGGGGCTGTAGATAATGGCATGCGAATAGTAGCCATTGCTTCTACTGGTGATGATACTGCGGTTGTATGTACGGCATCGTTGTCCGGCAGGGTGATCCGCGACTATTGTGGAGCGTAGACGAACGAGGGATTGACTCTTACAACAAGTATCGTTCTTTTGGAAGGAATGTAATCATGGTCGGACCAGGTGCTATGGATCTCACCGGTAATCTCCCCCCTACGAAAAGCGCGAATTGGATATAGACCGGTGCATTTGATCCAGGTGACGGTGGCGGCCTGTATGAGGTGCAGGGATTCGGATAAAAGAACCAATTCTAGCAGAATGTTGGGCGTGAAAGCCTAAATTCGAATACGAAGGCGGTTCTGCAATTCAAATGTCCTTTGCATCCCCCGTTCACAGAGAATGGCTACATTTTCGGCAAGGAGTCAACGCTGATACCGCGTGGCGCGTAAAGGCATAAGTATGGAAACGGGTATAACGAGGGCAAACATCGGAAAGATAAGATAAGATAGAGCGATCGAGTCAGATCACTCACAGATAACAACGCCCAATCCAACCAATTTCTATTCATCTTCCCTTGCTATCTGCTGGCAACTCCTTGCATCATAATGTCGACAATATACATCGACGAGACCACGGGTTCCGATACAACAGGTACTGGCGCGCAAGCCGCGCCCTACCAGACCCTTGGATACGCCCTCTATGCCAATGCTGCCAATGGCGACGGTGTCAAGTACCTCATCCGAAAAGATGCTACCGCTGAATATGACGAGCCGACACAGTCTGCGTTGAAGAAGGCGAAGAAAACCGCTGATGGACTAGAAAAGAAGAGGAAGAAGGCAGAAGAACTCGCTGAGAAAGAGGCCAAAGAGAAGGCGGAATTGAAAGAGAGGAGGGAAAAGCTGTTGGAAGAGAGCAAAAAGGTTGTATTGGAAGAGGATCAGACACTACCCAAAGCCTCCAGGGTACGTATATTTATTTTTGAATCAAGATTATTTGGTGACTTTTTCGTTATCAGGCCAAGATTACGCAACTTGCTAAACTTCGTGGTCAACGTGTGCGCGTCTTTGGATGGGTGCACCGTCTACGTGATCAGAAAGGAATCATCTTCATTGTTCTCCGCGACGGCACTGGTTACCTGCAATCCGTTCTATCTGGTCGCGTGGTATGTTGCTATGTAATTGAATTGAGTTATTTTCAAGCGCTGACTGTTGATCAGGCCCAGACATACGAGGCGCTAACACTTACAATCGAATCTACCGTCGAACTGGTTGGCACTCTCCAACCCGTACCTGAAGGCAAGACTGCCCCTGGAGGCCATGAACTTATCGTCGACTACTGGAAGGTCATCGGTGCTGCTCCTGGCGCCGAAGACGCGTTCACCAACCGCTTGAACGAGGTAATGCCGTCACTTGTTGATTTCCAACCCTGCTGCTCACCCTGCAACTAAACTACAGAAATCCGATCCATCAATCCAAGCCGACCTCCGCCACCTCGTCCTTCGTGGTGAAAACGCGTCGGGCGTCCTCCGTCTCCGTTCCTACCTTCTCTCTGCTTTCCGCGATGCTCTTACATCGAACAACCTCCTCGAGGTTACTCCCCCATGTCTCGTGCAGACTCAGGTCGAGGGTGGCGCAACTTTGTTCAAGTTGGACTACTATGGCCAGCCAGCATTCCTCACGCAAAGTTCTCAGTTGTATTTGGAGACGTGTTTGCCCAGCTTGGGTGATGTTTTCTGCGTACAGGAGAGTTTCCGTGCTGAGAACAGGTGAGTATATGTGTCTATTCCCATGTCATATTCTGAAACTTTGGCTAGTCACACGAGACGCCATCTGAGCGAATATACCCACCTGGAGGCCGAGCTCGCATTCATCACCTTTGACGATCTCATGACACACATTGAAGAAATCGTAAGTTCTCATTCTTGTCCATGTCCACTTCCTGTTCACCATTGTACCTCGCAGATCTGCAAAACTGTAGACATTCTCCTCGCCAACCCAACTTCTGCCGCACTCATCAAATCCCTCAACCCATCCTTCGAAGCCCCTACCCGCCCCTTCACGCGTTTAAGCTACGTCGACGCGATCAACTGGCTCAACGAACACGGTATCAAACATCCCGAAGAAGATGTCGAAGGCAACCCCATCAAGGACGAGTCCGGCCAAATCAAGATGGTCGAACACAAAGTCGGAGATGACATTGCCGAGGCCGCTGAACGTCAAATGACAGACATCATTGGCAAGCCTGTATTCTTGTACGGCTTCCCTGCGGAGTTGAAGGCGTTTTATATGAAGAAGATGCCAAGGAAGGAAGGGGAGAGTTTGACGCTCACTGAGAGTTGTGATTTGTTGATGCCTAACGTGGGTGAGATTGTTGGTGGATCGATGAGGATTTCGGATGAGGAGGAGTTGTTGGCGGCATATAAGAAGGAAGGAATCGATGCGGCGCCGTATTATTGGTACACTGATCAACGCAAGTATGGTACCACTGAACACGGTGGATATGGGTTGGGCGTTGAGGTATGCAATTTGGGCAGATTGTGCGGAGATGTAATGGCTGACGCATTATCCTTTAGCGATTCCTCGCTTGGCTTGCCAACAGGTACACTATTCGTGAATGCTCCCTATACCCAAGGTAAGGTACTTCAAACCTTCTGGTGGGACAAGAGTTTACCGATTTCTCAGGTGGCCTGGTCGCGCTACTCCTTGAGAGAATATTCATTCGGAACTTCGGGCCACGATGGAGCACACTTCGGGACGCCTCTGACATTAATAGATCATTTGCTGTTAGTCCTATTTGCGTATTGGAATATTACACACTGGGTCATACCATCAGAGGCGTTCTGACACCCGCCACATCGATTCTCGTTTAAGGAGGATGAAACAATCACGCCTCGGTGGTGTCGGTCAAGATAGACAAAAAATAGCAGCTCATCCCCAAATCTTAATGAAGAACTCACAGGCACAACGAGATCGCCATCGCAACTAAATCGGTATATCAGGTTTCCAAAAGCATTCAGCTATACGCAGAGACAAGTATAGGTCAATCGTCCAGAGCACAACCGTATACTTCTTTCGCGACCTTTCGCCAGTTTCCTTTATCTACAGCGAATTCTTGTGCGTAATCGACCTCGAGGTGGTGCAGGCGCTTTCCAACGATGACTAGACTGTGTAGAGGTTCGCCGAATATTTCTGCGGGTTGCCGAGATAGGTCGGTGAGAGTGCCTGCCACGATACGCTGATGGCCTTCGCCGCCTCCGACACGAGAGAGTGCGATTGCGAGGGTCGTGTCGGGCGAGAGGGTGCCTGATTGACGGGATTGCTCGACTTCGATGAGTTGAGAGACGGCAAGTGGAATAGACATGTAGCGTGGGGGTTCGTAGATCTTGCGACCACTAGAAAAGGGCACTCAGCTGTCGGATGTCGAGCGGCATTGTGAAGAATTAATTCACCGAGCCAAGTTTTCCTCGCTCTGCTCTTTGACTTTGATATCGAGTAATACCAGGGTGTGCATGCCTAGGTCAGCATTTTCTTTGATCCTGTCGTAGAAGCTGTCGGGTTTCCAGGTTTCGGTGAAGAATACGAGAGAGACGGTTTGGCCGAAGTTGTATAGTTGGAGGCCACATGCGCCTACGGCGTTCATGATGGATGCATTGTGGATCACACGGGTGGGTATGCCGAGTGTGCGTGCACGAAGAATTATATCCGTGTGTGTTGTTGCACTAGATTGAGGTTCGCACCCGATGAGTTATTCATGGGTTTGGGGTGGTGATGAATAAAGATATGGATGTTATGGGAGCAGCCGTGAGTGTGGGTGTAGTTGTAGTGTGGGGCCGTGGCGGAATCATTGGGCGCGTGATACAATGATGTGCAGGATTTGTGTTGACATGGGACGAGATGTAGTGTTGATCGGGTAAGGACCGGCGTGGAGTTTTGAAGACAATGCACAATACGGTTGTTAGTGATCATTATTAAGAACGTTATCTGTGGAATATGGGCATGACTCACCCAAAGGGGTCGCCTACGACAAGGAGGGATACGTCCTCCTTGGCTGCGTTATCAAGAATCTCATCGCTCTGTGTCTCGACCATGTCACGGTCGGCCAGAATAACGGGTTTTTCATAGAAGGCTTCCTTTTGGATGAGATGATGGGTAGGGTGCTTGGGAAGAAGAACGGGTATGACGGACCAGACGCTCCTTTTGGACCATAAGGATGCTCGTGTACGCTTCTAGGTAAACCCTACTCGAGTTTTTTATGGCCTGGAGTTAGTCAGCCCCTGTTGAGATAGTCTCGGATAGTTGATCTCACCTCTAGTCCGCGCAGGGTAACATCCTTTTCATCTGAAAGCCCTAGACCGATAATGAAGAACATGAGGGGGGAGGAAAAGATTAGATCAAAACTAAAAATATCGATGCGGATCAGGTGAGTTCGGTGAGCTCGGGGTTAAAGATCGGCTAGCTCGTATTCGGCTTCTTGTCCTCACCCCATTCAAAAAGCCAGATGTAAGTCCTCTTTCTCCTCCCTGCAGCCCCATGCGACGTTACTCAAACAAACCCTCGCGCTCATTCTACAGGACTCCTCTGGTCGTCGATGACCTCCCCCTCGATATTCTGCCTATAATCCTCGGTGGCCTCACCTCGAGGCAGGACTATCTCGCATGCACGCTCGTGAACAGGACATTCAACAAGCTTGCGACCCCTTTGCTCTACCGTGAGCTCAACTCGAGAGCGAGACCCAAGGTGACTATCTCTCCACTAACTAACGCTTACTTGGTGGTTGATACCATGTGGGGATGGCCATCTTCATCGGGGTTCCCGGTCGATAAGGTTCAGTCTTGATTGGGGGTTACTCTTCAGAAGCCGTCCACGAGGATGCCCCACTCTGCAATTCGGATCTTCTCCCTGTCTTGATGGGACCATGTGCGTCGCTCGGGACTTTGGGGGAGGCGTCCGTTAGTCGTGTGCGGAGGACGCGTGTTTCTACTCGATGAGATGATTCAAATGACTAACCTTCGCCGTCCAGTCTCGATCACACCACCCTGCATCAACTCTATTGAAACGACCTGAACTTGCTAAATATGTGCGACATATTACCGAAACTGGTGAACAGCAATCCCTGAATTGGCCCATGTCAGGATTGACGTCTTGGCAGGTTCCGTGCACAGAAATCTTCATGTACAATTCCCAACAATAATGGATGATATTCGACATGCCCTAGGCCTATGCACCAAACTTACCTCCTTCGCTTGGATCGACGATTCCCTTACGACTGATGATACCCTCCTCTCGCTCATTGAAGTTATCCGGAAACACAAGCACAGCTTACGTGAACTGACAATCCGGTCACACAGCGACCTCGGTACAGAAGTATGGACACAACTTAACTCCCTTACAGGTCTCCGCAGCATCAGCCTATGGTGCATGGAAGGTCCGCCGAGGGTTTTACAAGGCTGGAGTGAACCTCTCGGCTCGACCCTTACCCACTTGGAGCTAGGAGTCAGTGTATTTCCTTGTCCTCCTGCCGAATGTACGTCTCAAACATCATTTCTTCACTCTTCCTTCCCCTTTTTGTGTTTCTTGTGTTGAAACCAGCGTTGCGCCGGCGTCCCACCAACCATCCTCGTCACAGTTCTCTCGCACCTCCCACTCCTTACAAGTCTCCGTCTTAAAGGCGCCCCAGCAAACTCGATATCCACAATTCTCACATGCCTACCCAACCTCAAAACGCTCGACACCGAGTACCTTCCGTCATTTCGTACCGCCAAAGTCCTACCGCCAGACCAGATGCCCACGCTCACGTCATTAACTGTACGAACAAACTCAGTCGATACACTCGGACCGGACAAACTCTGGTCATGGATCAACGATATCATACCTAATCCGGGTCTGGAAAAATTCAAATTGCATGCTTTTACGATGAATAACGCCAGATATGCCGACACGATTACGCCAGGAGATTTGGGGGGTGATGGGACGATGATGCCCAGGATGTTCTTAATGGACTTGGCGAAGGTTCATGCGAGTTCCTTGAAGGAATTTGACATTGGAACTGTCGAGCTTACGATGAGTAATGTGCGATTGTTGAAGACGTCTTTTGAGAAGTTGGAGGTATTGGCGTGTGCAGTTGCTGTTCCTGAAGTGGTGAGCCATGTCCTTGGGCGTCGATGTGAACACGATATTGACGCGCATTCGATTAAGTCGGCAATCCAACTCATGATCTCTGGTGCGCGTAACCTTCACACGCTCAAGCTCAGCGTGCACTGGATACCCTATGTCACCCATACTTTGAAACTGGGCAGAGAGCTTCTTGCGCCCAAAGCCTCGCCGGGGCACTTCCACCTTCAAGGGACCACATTCTCATTACAAACGGCCACAGAGATGATGCTTTCGCCCAATAACCCCAAGCTACGAAATATCGAAATCGGGAGGCAGCAGTTCACTGTAAGTGTTCCGCTGGCAAGCATCTAAACCATATTGATTCCACTTTCGATACCAGGGAAAGTGGGTCCTTGTCGAAGGCGAGAACAGAAGAGGTGTACCTAAGTTTGAAGTATTCGCGGATATGGCGGAAGATAAATGGATTCCATGAGTCTATCTCAGGGCTATCTGTGAGGCCGTTCTTACACAATTGGGCTTTTGCATACGTATCCTATTCTGTTCATAGGTGTTTAGCTACAGTGATGAGTCCGGTTTAGTTTGGTTTTTCTTCGTGTATGGTTTTAGGGCATGTATAATACGTAATTCAATGCCAGGTACTCTTGGTAACCTCGCCGGCCTTTCAAATGATTACTCTGGTCACTAAATGTTGGGTGACGATATGCAAGGTAGTTGGCCATTCAAGGAGCTGTCTTTTCCCCATGAATTTCAGCATTTGAGGTTGCAAAGATAGCATAATGAATGGAGAGAGAACAGTAGATGCAAGTCAAACTACATTTTCAGCTTAGTAAAGCATGCAGCTGCTCACCAGAAATAATAGACTATTCATCGGCTTCGTTTGCCCTGCAATTGGCTTAATCAATTATATTGACGTGCGAGAGAGTTCCGGATCTACAGACGAAGCGTGTCGTAGAAGCATTGTTGAAAGAAAGGCATCCACTTTTTCCATTCCTTCATCGCGTCGCAGCGCGACGTGTTGTAAACCGCTTCCTGCGAGACTCACGTCCATGGGCAATAATCGGGTGCAAGCCGCCCATGAAGGACCACCGGAGAGTCCTCCATCGCATGAAACTTTTTTGGGTATGGGATTACTGTACATTTCGAAGCAAGCTGGTGTGCATACCTGAGAATAACGACAGCGCAGAGCCGTATCCGTCGGAACGACGAAGGGTGAGGCGAGTTGAGCAACTTGAGGGCATCACACGGGGTGGCCTAGACCAGTCAGGATTCCAATCGGCGATGTCCTCCACATCCGAGTGAGAGCATCTAATACCGGTGTAAAAGCAGCAAGAGCAGCGCACAAGACGAGCCAAATTAGGATCACCCTTGAGGCCTTGAGGCGTCGCTTGAGGGTGGATGTTGAGGAACGATCAGGAGGACATGTCTTGATACTCTTTCAATAAGAATTCGTATTGGAGAATAGCAACGCAATGCCAAGAAGTCTCAAGCTTCGTCGTCTATAGGAACAACCAGTTCTGGACATACCGTGGGTGTGGGTGAGGGCCAGCAGAGTTTCAGGTACCAACAACCGCTTGGTAGGTCCGAGTTCGCGGAAGAGACAAGTCGCCTTGAATATGGAAGGGTTGGCCAACCGTTGGCCATTTCGCCGGCTGCAGCCAAGGAAATCCAACGGAAGGATGGCCGGGCCGTGACAAATTACGACTTATCGAGGTTCAAAAGTACCATGACGTCACGTGTAGGCGAGACGAAAACTTCCTTAGCAGCTGGAAAAGACTTGTTCCTGGACAGGTGTGTAACCCATAAAGCAGCTATCTCAAGAGTTTCAAGGACATGTGTTCCAATCATCATCGAGAGACCTCGTGCCCAGAGAGATCACGATGAAGTTGAGTCATGGCTGCCTGCTGCTTTGACGGGGGGACAGGTTGGATGCAAGCAACTAACGTGTTTGTCGGAGAAATTCTGAAGGAAATTTACGCCCCAAGCTACGATGGTAATTTAATCTCTGTTACCGATATCTTTTCATAATACAATCGGTTGAAAATAAAAGGGGTCAATATATTGGGGAAGGGTAAAGAAGCCCTCGATTACCTCCGACGTCCGTTGTGAGGTTATAATGACAGCTTGATGAATCAACAGCACAAAAGGAGATCAACCTAATACTTGGGAGGGGAGATTGTTATTAACGACCTGTGTGATTCAAAATCCTCCCAAGCGGGCTTGGTCACATGGTAAAAACAACCCCACCCAGCTCCTATCCAGCGGTAGGTAATGCTACATTGGAGAGGGGTCAGATAACAGAGACAACGGGACAGAATAGTGAACAAGGATCTGTAAAGCAATAGACGCAGTCCTGCTATCCATCCAGATCCTCACCCTTACACAATGTGGTGCTGTGAACAGAAAGATTACACGATAAGGCCCGGGGGAGGGGCGCTAGGTGTATTATCCAATTTTGGGCGGAGTGTAGCTGCTGTCGACTGGGGGAATCCTGAGAATAACTCGGCTAACATCGTTCCTATAATGTGTTTTCTGATAGCCGTGACGTTCTAATCGATTACGAGATGCTGAACAGTTAAGCAGCAAAAGATTATGCCCACACTGATCATGTCCGGTTGGGCTTTTATTGAAGATTGCGGTCGTGCGAATCACGATATGGAAGAGGAGGCGATGGCAGTCTCAGCGAAAAGGAGAAAGTGCGATTGCGTTCGTAAATCGCTGTACTCCGAAACCGAAATCCGAGAGAGGAACAGTCAGAGGCCAATGAAGGCATGCAAAGGAGGCCGAGGAGGGTGAATGAGCCTAGATTTTTCCGTGTAGCGTTACAGAACATAATAATGGAGCAGGAGTGACCCTTTAAACATTCTACGGTGTCCGCTGTGGGACTAAGTCTTCAGAGCCAGGGATTCGGATGAAACGAGTGGAAAAGAAATTCAGGGCCGAACAGTACGCTACGGCGGTTTCCAGTGTTCAGATTCAGAAATAAGGCTGAAACTCAGAAATTGGTCCGTACTCGAAGGAAAGGGTCGCTGGAGTGTTTGAGCATGGAAGGGAAGCCAAGGGAAGTGAGGAAATATTGAAGGTATGGAATTGCCGGTTAATGCGGACTAATGGGAACTGAAACACAAGACAAAGCAATCTACATTTTGTCAAGTGTTATTTGCGAAAGGAGTGAAGGGGAAGTGCAGGTATACCAAAGTCAGAACTGCGTGGGTGACGGAGTGACGTAAGGCGGCGGGGTGGCGGGAGGGCGTATGCTCCGAGTCTTAGCGTGAGGTGTGGTTCGGACGCAAATTTCCCGTGTAATCGATCCACGAGCTCCACGATGGACAAAAGGACTATGAACTCCGTGGGTAGGTCGAAGTCCGGAAGGCAGCAGCGGCACCCCCCAGCGCTCACTCCATTGAGTTTATCTCTGGGGCTTGCGCAACACAAGAATGGGTTCCACAATAAGCGTAGTAGAAGTGACACCAGAAAAAGGCGTATCAGCCCAGCGCGTCACTGCGAGAGAAACTCCGTATATTCGAGAACTTTCGGGTTAGTCTTGAAGGTGGACCACCATATCGGGGAAGGGCGGGGGGAGCCAGCAGAGATGTGGGCTAGAACGCGTGTGCTCCTAGTAAATCTTCATTCGATGTGACCAGGTGAGAAAACATCTTAGATCAACACTGGTGCACCGAGCAATTGGCCAAGACTCGCGAGGAGTAAGAGATCGAGATCATTAACATTATTATGTTGAAGTGACTCCAGGTAGTGGGAACGAGAGGGTAAGAATGAAAGGCTAGAATGCTACTGAGCAGGTCGATATCTTGCATTGTTGCAGTTGGTGGGTGACACGGAAAGCTCAGAGATCCATGGGTTAGTCGGACCCGGGCAAATCTTCTACCAGTCCACTCGCATGTTATTTTTAACACCCATCAGCCAAGTCCGAAGCACGAGCAGAGAGGAATCATGTCAGTAGAAAAGAGTGGATTGTTGTGTGTATTGATATTAAATCTGGGAGCACCCTTGGCTACGCCAGGCGTGGAAGAAATGCAAGTTTGATTACTTAGAAATGTAGAAGGCCAGTTTTACTCACGTACATGATTCGGTCACATGATCACCAAGGGTCTCCCTCAGCTTGAATGTACTGGTTGACATCGACGAATGATAATCACCGCAACTCCAGGCTATTCTTATTTCGACTCTCCAGTCCTCGAAATACTGGTTGTAGCTCCATTTTTGCTCGTACATACCCTAGCGATGTCTACGCTAGCCAAGGAGAGCGCGCAAATGAGGCTACTCTGTCACGCACGGACGTATCCAACGAGGCTCTTTCCCGTCTCCCACTCCGGAGTCATTTAATTCAGAGGGATGACCAGGCTGCCGCCAAAGTTGGAAGTGGCCTTCGACTGGGCAACATTCTTGCCCGCCGAATGTAGTTGATGGCACCTTGGCGATTGTGGCTTACATACTTGGTTGACGAAAGGCCGAGTCTGCAAATCACTGTCCTCGAAGCCACAGAAAGCCGTCTACCCCAGCTCACCGGCACGGTACCGAGTCCCACTTATTTAGATGCTTTCAGAATAGCCTTCTAAACAAAGGGGGCTCTGAAACCCGAGCAAAACTCGCACTTGTCCATTTTCAGCAATCTCAAATCTGCGGGGATAATATTTCTGTGCACTTGGTGTCATGTGACCGACGCTCTGGAGGCTTTAATACCATACGGACGAGATTGCTCTCGAAGACAATGCCTCGTTTCCAAAGTCGATCTTCGAGAAGGGATCCGATCTTTTGATCCCGGTGTTTGGAGCAAGGAAGTCTCCAGAGGCGAGGTTGAATACAAGAAGCTCGTTGGGACAATCAGAGATGATGTTTACAGATGGAAATATTTTTACTCGTTAAAGACCCGTCAGGTTCGGACTCAAGGTGACAGCACTCGATTTAATCCAAGTTGGACCCAAGCTCTCTGAAGCGTGTTTTGGCCGTAACCTCGAAAGGCCGGCTTGTTAAGTACACCCCGCACTGGACCCTCCGGCGTCGAAGCGAAAGATCCATACCTGCGCGCACGATTGGAAGACCTGGGCAAGTACGTCATTCTAGGCGCTTACCCGGATATCCAGGAGCCACTTTCTATGAATGGTAGCAGATGGTAGCAGGCACCAAGGCCATCCTGCTTGCATTTTAATTTCAAGGACCCTGTGTAAAACAAGAACACAAAGGGAGACCGACGAACTTAGTTCCTTTGGGCACGATTTTGTGCACAGGTCGTTTTGATACTATCGCAGGATCACATTTATCGCCACCCCTACCTCCAAGACGAATCTACGTGCACGATCCGACTCCGCAGTAAATGTAACGGGTCAGCGGCGCCTAGGAATCAACCCGCCAAATGAAAGCAAGGATATTCAGAACCTCGGTACTAGAGAGTCTGAACTGCTGTAATCCTCGCCAGTCGGCTGCCTTACATCGATTTATCTTGGCCGCTGAAATCCTCAAGCGCCATGTTTATTGAACTCCGTCAAGATGTTAGAGGTAGACCAATTTTGACTGCTGCCCGTTATTTACGGCCGCAAAAGCGGAAAAGTGAGGTGAGGTTGTCTTTAAGTAGACAAAGCACATAGAAACTGACAGGCATGCATGAGTAACCAGAGACTACGACATTCTCATCGCCTTTCTAGGGACCGCGGTGGTAAGTCACCTTGACAGTCTCGGAGAACCTGTTGGGCCAAGTCTAACGGGGCTGCGCTACACATATTGATAAAAACTTCTTTGATTGTTAGTCGGAACACCTTTGTAACGGCATTGAATGAGACTTTAGGCTTTCACGACCGTTAACTTCCCCAGAAGCTCCCAGGGATCAAGGTGCAATCTCTTGATGAGGTACTTCTATCAAAGAAGTAGCGCGTATTTAGGGCGGGATCTATTTATGGCTAGAATTATTCGTGTGGGTACTGAATAACCATATGGTCCCATACGTGTTGTATGACACCTGGCATGGGAGCTGATGAGAGTGGTGTTGAGGACAAGAGAATCGCAAGCCTATCAGCAGGAGGAAAAGTATTTCCGAAAGACAATTTATTTTGCCTAGTCAAGCGCTCCAGTGGCGAACGAATAGGATTTTGACGGCCATTGGAACATTGAAACCACAGAGCGGTGGCGACATGACAGGGATGTTGCCTCCGTAATTTTCCCTCCTTGGGGAAAAGAAACCCTCTCACCTTTGCTTCCGTCCGACGCTCGGTCTCAGACGTGCGATCTAAGTCGGGGGTCCGCCAAAATGTTGGAAAAATCACCTTGTAGAACACCCACACAGCTTCTGACCCATTACGTGAAAGCATCGTTTAGCGATTCTCATGACGCAAAAATGGCGATTATGATTTACACTGCGAGAATATGACAATCCGCGGCATCCGGACGCGACATATTCTCCCTATTTGTATGTTGCTTCTAAGCTATGTCCTCAATGCGACTTGGGACAAGGAGCCAACTACACGAGAGCAACGTGCGTGAGACTTAACTTGCATCCGGAGACTTTTAAGCGATGTCTGTTCGAGAAAGAATGTGACTCCCGGGACGGCGCTTATCGGTTTGTCCACCGTCAAAGGATGGGGATGCAGAGACAGCGGATATGTCCAACTTTGAACGTCGGCAAGTTATAATTTCGCTTGTAAATCTGACAAGCAAGTGTGATTCTCTATCACATTTGAGAGGCATGGGATGTACAGGCACTGCGGAGCAGTCTCCATTGCTTCTCCACCTCATTCTTTATCTCTGTTCTTGTTGGACATTCCGCCGAGCACCTAGCAACCGTCGAGCATACTAATCCACTTCTAGATGGCGGTGTGGTAATATCATTATTGCCCTTTCGAAGGAAACCCGAGTCCGACAGCAAGATTTCCTGCGATTCCTCAGGTATGGTCGACGGAGCAGCTCAATGAAGAACGGGGAAATTACAGGCCGAAGAATAGAGATGGTTCGACGAATGGACGTACTCGTTGGAGCATTTGAAACAGGTTCGTGACGGAGAACCTTGCGGCCCCACTTTAGAGGTGTAACAAAGTCATAAGGTGGGTTCAACATTGTTCCACAATCGTCGGTGGCAACATGAGGTCGAGAGAATCGGTTGTGTCGGACATAGGTAACTTGCCAACTGCAATCAGTCCGGTGCCCGGACAGTCACGCAAGTTATGCTTGACACTTACTCATCAATGAGAGCATGCGATACATCGACCTCTGACAATAATCGATCGTACGTGTAGTCGAAGACTTACGCACTTTCCAATAAGCGATGACATAGGGATAAGCATCGACTCCGCGCTCTGTCTTTTGTTGATGAACGCCTCGCGCGTTCAATGTGAGTGCTGAATCTTTACGAGCGCCAGCGATGGCTAGTGCCACTCGGCAGGGCTTGATTGGAAAGGGCCACTCCGCAGATTGGAGATGCTCGGAGGATTTTAAAGCTTGGCTGTGAACGATGCGCCGATCTCCCCATTACATTGGAGTCGGAGGACTGTTTATCTTTCGGAGGACAGGGACCTCAGTTGATGTTATGCATCTAATCAATCTATTCTTGGAAATATTTGCCAGGTACGGGCGTCTGTGTTGCCTCTAAACGTGGGAAGTCGATCAAGCTGAGCATCGTGGCTACCATCTGAGGGCTATTTTTAGATGACGCCAAGTAAGATCATGTAAGATCTCATACGATTATCGTGTTGTTTTTTGTTTACGCCAAGTAAAATGATGCCAGTTTCTTGATCCTTCCGCTTCAATCTGTTCTCTCCACTGTCTCTCCATGTACTCGTCTCCAGCAATGAATACTCGCCAGACCACCGTCGCATGAGGGCACGCTCGAGAAGATACAGTATAAATATGATTGCCATTCGCTTTGACCATTCGGAATCATCGACTCCTTTCACTCCTAGACCTCCTTCAATCTTTCAACTCACCTACTCCAATGGCTGAAGTAAAGCCCCATATCCTTTTGGTTGACTCCTACTGCTCCTTTGCATACAAGTACGTCTTCGTCGTTTTTTCCTGCATCTTCATGCCTGACTGATCAATCCCAGTCTCGCAGCCCTGATCAAGAAGGCCATCCCAGGGTCTGTGTTGCACGTAATCAAGAATGATTCCCATACCATCCAGGATTTGCTTCCTGTCCTCAGCCAGTTCTCGGCAATTGTAGTCGGTCCCGGTCCTGGTTCTCCAGATATTCCTACCGATATTGGTGTCGTTTGTGACCTATGGAAGGTAGCAGAGAAGGATATGGTGCCGATATTCGGAGTCTGCTTGGGCCAGCAGAGCCTGGGCGTCGAACATGGCGCTAGCCTCCACCGACTCGGTACCGTGAAGCATGGCCAAGTCTCCGTTGTTCATCACACGGGCACCGAGATCTTCAAAGGCTTGGGCGATATCAAGGTCGTCCGCTACCACTCGCTTCACATCAGGCCGAAGAAGGGAGGAGAAATTGAGGAGTTGGCCTGGTCGGAGGACGAGGAGAACGGCAGGGTCGTCATGGGTGTGAGGCATCTCACAAAACCATTCTGGGCCGTCCAATATCACCCCGAATCCGTCTTGACCGATGAAGGAGGTCTTAAGGTCTTCCAGAACTTCTGGAAGCTCGCACAAGACTGGAATCAGCGCAACAGGCCGTCCTTCATGCCTAAGCTCGAGCTCGAGTTGCCTGGCTCCCACATCTGGCCCCGCATCTCCCAAAGATACTCCTCGCATGCCTTCAACAAGACCCTCGGCAAAGTGACTTACACCTCTTTCGACGCGCCTGACCTTTCTGTCATCGATCTTTGCGAATTCCTCGGTGCCAACGACGACTCTAAGCGTTTCGTTTTCCTCGATAGTGCCGCCCATCCTGGCCAATTTTCTATCATTGCGTGTTTGAACGACTCCTCCCCCCAATTTACCCACTTTGTGCACGAGAACTTCATCGAGGTCACGACCGGCACCATGAAACAACGTCATGAACTTACCGACAAAGACTTCTGGACGTGGCTTGACGAGTACCGTGAGGCACGCAAAGTCACTGGTGGAGACCCGGCCATTCCTTTTTGGGGTGGCTTTGCTGGGTACCTAACCTACGAGGCCGGCTTCGGTGCTTTGGGCGTGTCTGTCCCTAGGCAGAGCGGTCACAGCGAGACCAACCACCCTGACGTTAACTTTGTCTGGGCCGACCGCACCATCGTCGTCGACGTATTGAACTCAAAGGTTTGGGTTCAATCGTTGCTTGAGAACGACAACGAGTGGATCCAGGAGACAGTGAAGCAAGTCACTTCCTTGCCCAAGGGCTCTGCCACGTCTGCTGCATTAGTCAAGACTGACAAACCAGTCACTGTCAAATTCCCCGACCGCGCCCAGTACATCGCCGACATTAACCGTTCAAAGGAGTATCTCTTCTCAGGCGACTCCTACGAGCTCTGCCTCACAGGCCTCACTCACATCACCGTGCCCAAGGAGGCAAGCATCTCCACCTGGGACCGATACAAAGTCCTCCGAAACGCCAATGCAGCACCCCACGCCGGCTACCTCCGCCTCCACCCCACCACTTTCCTCTCCTCCTCCCCCGAACGCTTCCTCTCCTATTCCCGTTCCCCCGGTGCCGTCTGCCAGCTTCGTCCCATTAAGGGTACAGTCCGCAAACTCCCGCACATCACTCGCGAAATTGCGGAACAGATGCTGGCGGGAAGCCGCAAGGAGATTGCTGAGAACTTGATGATCGTCGATCTCATCCGTCACGATTTGCACAACGCAGTTGGCGAGCACGTTGATGTGTCCAAGTTCTGTGGTGTTGAAGAGTACAAGACCGTGTGGCAGCTTGTCAGTGTGATTGAGGGTTCGTTGCCAGAGGGCACCCCTGTTGAGGTCGATGATAGCTTGGGTTGGGAAGTCCTGAGGCGCAGTCTGCCACCTGGTACGCTCTTCTTTCCTTCATTCATAGAGAACTTACTGACAACGCTCCGATAATACAGGTAGTATGACTGGTGCCCCCAAGAAGCGCAGTGTTGAGCTCCTCCAGCAAATCGAAGGCTTCGAGCGAGGACCATACTCCGGCGTCTTCGGCTACTGGTGCGCTGGTGGCGGTGGTGACTGGTCCGTCACCATCCGTAGTGTCTTCCTCCACGACTCGAAGAAGGATGGTGATGAGGAGTGGGTTGTCGGTGCCGGTGGTGCTATCACTGCCCTCTCCGATCCTGACGCAGAATGGGAGGAGACAAACGTCAAGCTCAATGGTGTCCTCAACAGCTTCGGTGCCTCTGCCTAAACAAGTCTAGTTTTGCCTTTGACCCTAGCTGTGCTACTTCCGAACCGTCATATCCTCTACTTCTCGCATAATCACACTAAATGCACCGCTCCATCCCATCATCTTTCTTCCTCCAATCGAGTTACAACCTAGATGCAGATCAAGTGTATAGTTTCTTATGCCCATGAATAACATTCCGATTGTCTGTATGTAGCCATTCCAATGAATCATCGTAGCCATTGAAAACTGTCGCAACATAAGATTCTTTGTCCTAGGGTATTACAGCCAATATTACGAGTTCTATGGTACAATGGTTCTCTTCGCCTTGAACGAATTGAATCAATTTTTTCCGGCATTACTAGTCTGCCTATGATTGCCATTGTCACTTCTGGGTGGATGCATCGAAGTCGGCCTTTGTGATTGTTTTTTTTCGACTTCACGTGTAGATAATCTGCCCGTATATCGGTATTCCGTACTCAATTGGTCCCGTTATCTATAATAATCACACTGACGTAATCAGGTACACATCGAAGGCCGTTGAGGCTTCCTCCTCTGATCCGGTCGTGCAATTATTTAAGGAGACATGTTCCTCCAAACATCAGGCCCCAGGTGACAGCCTGGCTCCGTACGATACATTGGCAAAAGTCATCTATCCCACGCAGTGAACCACTGTCTCTGGAGAGAGGAAACGTCAAAGCACCGCTGTTCGTCGACATCACGATAGCGCACTCCGTCGAACCCTATCCCCGCGCGCCTTTATTAACGATTCTCGGTCGGGGCTTGGACTTAATCATATTGTTGAGTGTCGATTGTGTTTCCGGTGTAGTCCGCGTAGCATATTCTGATTTATGAGCACCTATTTTCGCTCTTGTTCCAATGGATCTCATCGTTTCTGGAATCTTCCTTCCTGATCGAGGCTACGCCGGCAAAGATCTCGAAGCATTTGTAGTTAGCTCATGACAACTGCGCAAGGGTTGAAGAAGGAGCGAAATTGTAAACTTTCCGAGTCCGACCTGGATCAAGTTATTTAAGTTTGTTTGACCCTCATCACGTTGGCGATTCCAACAAAGAACTTTGCGCTTCGTCTTTAGGCTGCCTCTGACTTTGTTGTAACCACACCCAGCACCATGATTCTCCGATTTCCAGCCCGTTATATGATAAGGCCGATCGTTGTGGTATCTTGGCGGGTCAATCTGGTGCGCTTCTGTGATCTCAACCAACAATGTTGTATACGTTTCCCCTGCCATCTCCACAGGCCACACCCACGTTAAGTATTCGTTGAAGGTGCAGCTGGTATGAGGTTGTGTTGTTCATCCTCTTTCGAGAGTGCCCAGTGCAAGAGAACTAGTTTACAACCCTGTGTGAGAAAATCTCTCCATCATAATACCCCACCTCGTGATATCCAAAGTGCTAACAAGCTCAACAGTATGCTGGCTAGGGGTTTACTTCGACAGAAAACTTCACTTCAACCACCATGTAAACAAGATGGCAGCCAAAGCTGAAACTGCAGTTGCATGCATTTCAATGCTAGCAAACACAGTCAGAGGCCTTTCCCACTCCCACCTATGACTCCTATATTGAACATGCATCCTCCCTATCCTCTCCTATGCAAGTGCTGCCTGGTGGACTGGTAAACAACTCCACATAAAAATCCTAAACAAAGTCCAAAACTGGGCTCTCTGCTTAATCTGCACCACCTTCAGAACTACCCCCATTCATGCATTAGAAATAGAAGTGTCTATCCCCCCCCTTGGCCTATACCTAGATTCCATCACAAAAAGAACTGCAATCCATTTCAATAAACTCAGTACTAATAACCCTATTTTTCAGTGTTTACCAGATGACTGGTATCATGGTCAACCCCCCTCAGTCCCTCCCCCACTCCCCTCTATACTGCTGAAAGGCAGGAAAGGCAAACCAACACAACTCCAACAGACAGCAACCCACACATCCCCCACACATGAATGCATCTTCCCATTCCTCATACCTCCATGGCAAAAAACAAGAGAGTTCTTTGGCACCTGCCTAACAGTGGTTGACAAACCCACAGACAAAAAAGAAGCTGCCAAAGATCACCACAAATTCAAAGACAAAGTTTGGTCCATCACCCAGAACCTCATAGTATACTCAGATGGCTTGCAAAAATCATTCCAAAAGCAATTCTGGTGAGTAGGCACAGCAGCAGTTGGATACCACCTTGGTTGTGAAGTGTTCAAGTGCAAACTTGGACTCAGAGGTACCACTGAAGTCTATGATGCAGAACTCATGGGCCTAGTCATAGGCATAAAAGAGGCCATGACATACACCACCTCACACCCCAATATCCACTATATACACATCTTTGCTGACAATGTCTCTGCCATCTCAATAGCAGTTGACCTGAAACCATGCCAAGGCCAGATCCTAGCACATGCATTCTACCAAAATGCCATCCAATGGCTAGAAGCTGACTCCAACTACCACCTCTCAGTATCCTGGTGCCCAGGCCACTCCCAAATCAGAGGAAATGACCAAGCTGATGAACTGGCCAAAGAGGCAACTCTATTGCCCAGTAGCTCTGAAATCACTACAACCTGCACCTCCAGATGGGCACAAGAATGCATCCTAACTGAATGGACCTGCTGATGGAAAAACCAGATACAAACAGGGAAATACACCTGTGCCAACTGCATTCCACTATCCCTCCAACCAACTAGTCACTTCCAGGATTTAGAAGAAAAAAGAGAGGTGTTCAGTCAAGTTCTTCAATGCAGGACAGGACACAGATACTTCAGGGATTACTACTGGTCAGCTGTACCATCAGAAATCATCACATGCCTATGTGGGGAAGACCTACAAACACACAACTATATCATTTGCTTGTGCCCCAAATATGACCAATATCATTACATACTCTGTAGTGTCTCAGCAACCCTATACCTCCCAGATATCCTGGGAACCAAGGAAGGGATGACTGCACTTGCCAAATTCATGGAGAAATCAGGTGCCTTCACCAAAACTGGCAAAGGCCCACTAGAATGAAAAATGCCCACTGCCAAAGACATACCACTAGACCAATTCTGAGGAGAGAACCAACCATGACTCACCCACTGGACACAACACTTATTTTCTCAAACTAACTCCATCTCTATATTATTCATAAAATTTACCCATGATTCTATGATTCTTTGATTCTTTGACTATGACAATTTGCAGTAACAGCACAATGCATTTACATCAGTATAACCAGTAGATTTCTTACTTCAACCAGATTACTCCACACACCACCTCAGAACCCCATATATTTACTTAGATACCACCCTGCCAAGGGGTGTAGTTACCTAGTATATGCCCACCACATCTTAGCAGTTAGTTTGCTTGTAGTGGTATAGAAATGCAGAATACAACAACAACAACAACCCTACCTCATGGGGCTCTTACAAAACATGTGAGTACTTAGCTATGACATACTATGGATACAATGTTATCTGATTGTGGTTGTACAAGAGATTATAGATCTAGAATTTGGCTGTTGATACATGGCTAACCTCAGATAAAAAAACCCTAGTGTGCTGAAGAGGTTGATTACTCCACCCCATGTGGATTATTAAAGGCCAGGAAATATGGTGCTCCAATGTGGACAAAAATAAAAAGTCCTGTGTGAAACATCTTTTGTGCATGAAAATGAGTTGCCATGCAGAAATTGGATGTATCATTATATAATAATCAGATTGTTTGTATAGTATAGTTTATCTGTAGCCTGCACACCAGGTATGACCTACATGCAAATATCATAAAGCTATGCACAAATATCATAAAGCCACATGCAAAATATCATAAAGCCATGTGCAAAATTGAGGCTGCACAAAATATCATAAAGCTATGCACAAAATTGAGGCTGCACAAAATATCATAAAGCTATATGCAAAATTGAGGCTGCATGAAATATCATAAGGCTGTGTACAAAATTGAGGCTGCACAAAATATCATAAAGCCACATACAAAATCAAGGCCATGCAAAACATTATAAAGCCATATACAAAATTGGAGCTGTACAAAATATCATAAAACTGCACATAAAATTGAAGCCACACAAATATCATAAAGCTACACATAAAGTTGAGGCCATGTGAGATGTCATAAAATGGTTTCACAAACTGACAGTGTGTTTATTAGATAAGTTCTAGTGTATTTGTGAAAATGACTGTAAGCTAGATATCTAGGTATATTGCCTATAAAGGCTAGTAAGATATCAAGAGTGGGTAAGTATGATGTCCATGTCAGGTGACTTTATTACAACAGGAAATCAATGTCATCATTGTCAACTACAGGCCACTTCATTGAAGGTCCAGTGAAGAGGTCAGAAGATATATTGCTGATGATCAGCAATGATGAGAACTGTGCAGACAGATCCCCAGTTGCCCAGAGAGGACCTGCTGTGCACTTGACTGGAACAGGGGTTGAGGGTGCAGTGGAGACATTAGGCACTAAGGAACTGGCAATGAGGGTTGGGATTGCTATCTTGCTTTCAGACACTAGCCAAATAATCATTAGTTAATAATTGAGGAAAAATAAGGAACACACTATTATTCCCTACAAGCCTGGGCTTCTTGCATGGTGGATGGACACATGTATTCATATTGGGTTCTGATGTATGTAATTAGCCATGTCAATAGAGAAGTGACAAATATGGGAAGACTTACTATTATCCTTGATGTCAGAGCTTAGCTCAATAATCTCATGTTTGATGTCTATGACCTCTTGAGGCAATGAGTCTGAATCTCTATTGTCCAGGTCTGGAAATTCTTCAAGGACCTCAATACCTTTCCATTTGAGGACAAGGTGTTCAAGAATCTGTACATTGAAAGCTGAAAAAGCACTGAGTAAATGATCAATAAAATAGATTAAGGGACTTACTAAGGAATAACTTCTGTTTTCCATCACTTGTTTTCCATTTCAGCATGTACTTGATAATCTGCTTGCTATTTGGAGTATTCATATCTTTGAAGTGGATGACATTGAACTTCTCATGTCCAAAGTCAATGAGGTGCCAAGGGCACCTCTCAAACAGGCTACCACTAGGCTCACTAACAGTGCTGATGTATAGGTCAATACACTGCTCATACCAGGCAAAAACCTCAGGAAATAACTCCATGAAATAGGTAGTCAGCTCCTCATTTGACCATGTCTTGTTGATTATTAATAGTTTACTAGCTGAGTGATCCATTATGACTGCTAGCTTGCAATCAGCTAAGTGGTCAATGTTAAGGTCCTGGTTACAAAGACAGGAGTTCTTGAGTTGATTGAGAAGAGAGTCTAGGTTAGTATAATCATATAGAAAATATTGCCTTCCATTGTGATACAGAAATGTGTTCTTATGTTCATTCTGAATAGAGACAGATCAGAAAAGGATAAGATGAGAATAAAATCTATAATTACCCAATCAATACCAAATGGGAGTAAGACAATTGCACTGATATGATACTCTGGGCTATTGGTGCACTTGAAGCTGATGTCAGTCAAGTGTGAGGTTCTGAAATGACTGGAATTACAAACTTTGAAAGTTGATCTAGAGGCCCTTAAAAGAAGTGGAATGATAGGGCAATTCACAGCAAGCCTGGGCTTGGGCTTGGGTTTGGACTTGGGGACAGGTATTACTGGTCCTGGATGAGCAGAAACTGATGTGACAGTCTTCATTGATGATTTCCCATAGCACTTCAGACTAGCATTAGTCTCTTTATGGGCATGCTCCAGGTCTTCATCTATCACAAGTGAGTATGTATTGGAAGTGGCAGTGGCAAGTGAGTTGATAATTTTCTGTGCTTTCTTATGGGCTGTAGAAGCACTCATGGTCCCAGCTTTGTGCACTTGAATTTGACTTGGGACTGGAGGACTCATTGAATTGTCAGATTCATCAAAGAAGTTGACCTGATCCAAGTCAGTGCCAATTTTTCCAAATGCATGGTGAAATCTCACCTCTTCCTCAACATTAGAGGATTCAATGTATACTGCTTTGGCCTTTGATTCTTTCTGATGGCATAGAGGCAGTTTGGGCAATTGATCAATAGAGATGGATGACATGGGGGTAACAAAAAAGAGTGACTCAGATGTAGAAGGTAAAGAGAAAAAGAACAATAGAATTAAGAAGCATGAAGTTATTGTGAGTGGTGTATATATACACAAGTTCAATCACAGGACTGTAAAGCAAGAATACTCTCTAATAGATAGAGGCCTCATGCCCAACCCTTAGTGTGTGGCAACCAGATGAAGTGAGTAAGACTGATATATAACACAGTTCTCCATCTTCCAACTTGAATGTCTTCATAGGGTAGGTAATCTCCATTCCATTCACCATGTCATATATTATACCCTTCTAGCATAAATCTAGAATCCTGCATTGTTACCAGCTAGTGCTCAAATGCAATCATCTCAGCTTCATCAAGTGGACAATTGTTCTGTGGAATAGGAACAGCCTCATTTTTTTTTAATATCAACATTTATTGCAATAGACTAGCTACTACAAATGGGTGCATGATAGCAGTCCCAAGTACTGAAGCCTAAAAGAAAGAAAAAACAGAAAAAGAAACAGAGAGAAAAGAAAAGAGAAAGAGAAGAGGATGGGAGTGAGGGAGCTAGCAATGAGACAACTAACACAAAATATATTATACACTCAATCAAATGAGAAAGAGAGAGAGAAAGATGAAGAAGAAGAGAGATGGGAAGAGGGAGCTAACTATGAGGCAAGTGTACATATGAGAGAAGGAAGAGGCCCTTTAGTGAATGTTGGGAGTGCCATGTAGAGTAAGCCTCTCTCATCAAGTAAGCTGTTGAGTGTTGTAGTCCTTAAAAGTGACTAGTCCTTGTATCTGGTCAGCAAAGGAAAAAGCTGCCAGGTTTTCTCAGAGGAACTCAACAAGCCAATAGATATTGGAATGAATACTTAAAAGTCAATGATAAAGGTGACAGTGATGAATGATGTGGTCCCTGGTTTCAAGTTCCTTGCCACATGGGCAGGAGGTGATGTAGCACCCTAGGAAGAAGTGCTATCTGAAGGCACCAGTAGATGCATGGTCAGTTACACAGCATGTGAAGTGTGTGTATAAGTTGGGGTCAATGCCAAGGCCCATTGAGAGCCAAGTACTGCCTTTGGCATATTTGGGTTCCAGGGGTTGGTCTATAGGGTTAGTAAAGTGGAGCCAATTATGGCCATAGTATTTGGGTACATTCAATTTCTGTCTCCAGAGGATGAGGCATTTGTTGGTGTAGTAGTTGCAAATGTATCCAATAGATGTGTAGATGGGGAACCATGGGTTATTAGGCATATGCAGTGACTTGGCAAGGTTGTGCACTTGGAAATGAACTGACCATTTTTCAGAGAAGGGGACTGACCAGAAATGGATGTTGTTAAGGGGAGAGGAAGACAACTATTCTCAGAGAAGAGGAATGACAGCTAAAGCATCCTTGTGAGCACTGTGGGGGCTGTAATTAAAAAGTAGTTTTGCAGATGAAATAGAATCTGTGAAAAAGGAGATAGAGGAACAATTGTGAGAAATTGCCAAAGATATGGAGGAAAAGAGACTGAGATGAATAGCATAAGATTCAGAATCAGAGGAAGTGACTTCCCCACAGGGGCAGACAGAAGAAGAGAGAATGTCAGAAGCAGAAGAGCCAAAGATGAGAAAAGCAGAAGTGACAGAGAGATGAGGATTATTCAGAATGGAACTATCAGAAGAAACAACAAGAGAAACTGGAGAAGAGAAAGAAGAGTCCCTAGCTACACTTAGAGATTGTATATATTGAGTTTTGATATTATTATCAGTGGGGAGGGACATTGATGGAAATGAATTTGAGCATCAAAGTGGTTGACAAGTTGCTGGCCTGGTTTGGCACTGGAGTGGAGGCAGTTAAATTGATCTGAGACAAGTTGGGCATCTGATACAAAATCCAGCACTGTAGATCAGATTTTGGTAGAGCACATGTCAAGAGGGTCAATGTCACATGTGAGAATTTTAAGAGGGTGGGAGGGGGGAAGTGTTTGGAAGCAAAGAGAGCATCACTTAGTGAGTTTGAAGAGGTGGAGTTGGATAGGGATGAGACCTGCAATGGCTTCAATCCCACCCGTGGGCATTGTGCGAAATGCTCTGTCTATCATACCCCATACCCCGGACATGGAACATAGTGCTATGGGTTATGACTGAGAGTCGACAGTATTTCAAATTCTGCTCCAAATGTTGTCATCACATGACATATAACGCGTTGATTAAACTCCCGCGTCCATTCCCACGCACAAACCCCTGTCGATAACCCGGATCCTTCTATCTTCCTTATCACAAATAAACACCTACCAGCATCCACAACCGCATCATCCCTTATTGGATAAATCACCTCACAATCTATCACACACGCTAACCCAGTTGAAACCTCCCTTGTTCGTGGGACGATGCCCCGAACAAGAAACGTCACGCGTGAACAATGGGAAGCAGCCGTCTCCCCCACGGCTGACCCGACCGCCTCCGCTATTAGGTCTCTGAGCTCGAGTCAGCATCAGAGGAATACGAGCCAGTCGTCTCTGGCTTCTGCTTCTGCGTCCGTCCTCCCCGTGAAGGACCGGCATTCGAGTGTTAGTGTGGGATCATCTTTGAAAGAGAATCGGGAGTACAAGGAGGGCGAGGATGAGAATGTGGAGGTGGATGAGAATAGGGCGCCCGCGCCAGTGCGGAAGGGGAAGGAGAAGGAGAAGGAGAAGGAGAAGGAGAAGGAGAAGGCGCCTGTGAGAGGCAGGAAGAGGAAACAACGGCCTTTGCAGGACATTACCGATCTTGTTGTTTTGCATGGCAACCGACCCTCTGAGGTGGGTGGCGGTTCAAAGAGGAGGAAACGCGTCAGACTCGGATATCGCGAAGTGTCCCCAACGCCTTTGAACCTTGCATCGTCGGTGAAACGAACCCCGGTGCATAATCCCCGATTCCCTTCATCGTTACCACCGTCCTCCCCTCCTCCACCGACATCCTTTGAGCAACCTGTGCAGGATGTGCAACCGCGGCATGAAGTCTGGGAGGATATCGTGCCGGAGGAACAGGAAGACTTGCCTGTAGCTTCGGATGGTACGGAGCCTGCGCGTAATTCGGATCCTTTTGGGTTCTTTGCCGTTGAGAGGGAACTCAAGGCAGAACGCGATGCCCGTGTCGGGTCGAGTAAGGAAGCTGGGGAGAGGGAAGCGGGAGGGTTGATCCTTGTTCCTGCTACGTCCCCTCTTAAGCTTGATCTCAGCGTCGCGGTGGAAGCTGATGATGAGGAAGAAGAGATGATCTCGCCTTGCGCTACGCCTCCGACACCACATAAGAAGAAACGGAAGCGGCGGATGAGTGCCTTAGGAAAGGGGAAGGAGCAGGAAGAGTTACTTTTCAGTCCGCGGACGGAGTCGTTGCCAAGTTCACCTTCGCCCCTCAAGGTTCGAGAATCCTGGGTGAAGGATTACACGACACAAGATCGAAGCGATTTTGTTCGGAGTACCACCGGTCATTCTGATGGCGTTCACGAGGTAGAGTCAGGGAAAGAGGGGAAGGAGAAGGAGGTGGAGGAAGATGGGAACGAGACGGTCACGGAGGTTACGCACCGCGTTCTTCGATCGAGGGCAAAGGGGAAACAGGTGGAAGAATCAACGCCGTTACCTCAGAAGAAGACGAGAGATAAGAGGAGAAAGGATAGCCAAACACCAAGCGATCCTCTCGAGTTTGCGCAGAGACTTGTTGATCGGCTTCCGAAACGCCGGCGGAAGAGGGCCAAGAAGGATGAAGCCCCTGATGAAGCCCCTAAGCCCCGTCAAAATGCACGGAAGCCAAAGACGAGAAGCAAGAAGGCGAGTGACGAGAAACCTACGCAGGTCAAGAAAGAAGTGGGTGTTTGATTGAAACTATGTTGATTACTACTGATAGACTACAGGTGTCGAAAGAACGAGCGGCAATGCGAGACTATTTCAAAGAGCTAGAGCGATATTCGCTGGAAGAAGAGAAAGTGTATGTTATCTGAGGAGTACCACGTGCAATGACATCATGCCTCTTCAGCCACTGTTCTCTGTTCTGCTATTGGGCCCCGCATCCCCACATGGCCGATCGATAAACATCATTCAGATCCTCTTTTAAAGCACAGTCACGTTTTCTGACGCTTTCCTCCACCTTCTATCCCGACGCCATCTCCGTCTGACCTTGCGCCCCATGAACCCGTCTCCGCCCCCGCCTCGCGTCCAGCGTGGTTTCGAACCAGAAAACGAAGGGTACATCACCCCGAGGGAAAAGTCACCCTACCTTGCCGCCTTCTTGAGATATACCAGTGCTCTCAATGCTATGGACTTTGATACCGTCACTGAGGTCTTTGATCCCAAACTCGTCCATTCCATTTTGCCCTCTAGCTTGCAGAGGCCTGTTCTGGGCTATGATCAGTATCTTGGTTATTTGGATGATATTACGGAGATGATTACCGAGTTTAGGGTGAGTTGGCATTGTCGTGTTTCTTGGCACCCTTTGATGGGGGGATGACGGCAGCTTATCGTGTCGCCCATAGGTCAGCATACATGAAGTCATTGAGGAAAACCACAAGATGACCTTTCAGGTAGAATTCTATGTATGTGGTATGTTGTTCACGCTGTTCATTGCTCGTCTCCATAGGGTATCACAGCCTGGAAAGGGAGATCACAGAGAAGCTTCAACAGTGAAGTCGTCTTGATCATCCACTTTGACAAAATCAGTTCGCGGGACTTGAGAAAATACGGTACAGACGGGGGCAACTGGCCGTCAGACGCGTTACCAAAGATGGTCAATGTGAAAGAATTCGTAGACAGTCTTTCTACGAAGGCCTGGTTCAAGGAGGAACGGCAATGGATAAAAGAAAATCAACAGCTTGTTGCGGAGCAGCGAATGCAGAGGAGGGGGGAGTGGAAGAAAGATAGGCGGAGGAAGATGCGGAGCTTGAGTCAGGGAGGTCACCCAGGAGTCCTCGGACAACCAACGCAGATGGCGCACGGATCATCGTCGTCGTCGGGGTATACATATGGTTATCCGAGTCCTTTTCCGGCCCAAGGAATTTCGTCCTCGAGGTCACAAGGACAGGGACAGGGACAGGGGCATTCCCCGACTTCGACGCGTAGGTACGGATCGATTTCGACATCGCTGGGAGCACAAGGACAGGCGTATTCGTACACACGATCGAGTCAGGGGTATCCGTCTTCGTACAACCCATACACTAGGGATAAATATAGCGGAGTCTGAACCCTGGTGTTCTTCGTCCTCCGTGCGAGTTGTTGATGGCTCGTGGGAGGGAGGACGAAGGCGTATGGGAAAAGTCGGGTAGGAGAAACGATGGTGGCCTGCTTTCTCAAGCTTGTGGAGAGGTGAGTGTGGTTCGTTGGCGGCCTGAGTCTCTGGAATCGTGACTTTTGAAGCTTAGGCACCTTGACTTTTTCTGATCGATTGCCTTCACGATCGATGTGCTTTATATAGATCTAGAGATGAATTTCAATATCGGTGTACCCATCTATGCCTCGATCGCTGGAACGATCTCCTTTGATTGCATTCATACGCTTACCCTCATTCTCTCATTTATTGTATATAGCCTATGTTATCCTTCATCTATGATACTTCTTTATTCTTCGCTAATGGCCTGAGTTCTTTTGGGCGGAAGTATAGGTAAGTGGTTCATTTTTCAACTTGTAGATATAACCTTGCGATGCTCCATTCTGTGGATCGATCTAGTCGATCCGAAAATGCAGCCCAGAAGAGTGATCAGCGCTATGTTTAATCTTATCTGATATAAATGTCGCCGATTGTGCGCGTCAACGACACGCATGCGTTATGTTCCACTTGACCCTCTTTGCAAAATACGTCTGAGCCAGAGACCACATGCGCCCACAACACTCTGAGACATTCTCTGCACGCTTTAGGTCTTAAACCTCAATTCACCCCGCCCCATTTTGTTCAAGCCCTCCTCTCGACTCGACAATGACGAGCCCAAATGAAATAACCCTCCCACCCTGCAAGATCATGACCTTGTCGCAGCTCTTGGAATCTCCATCCGAAAATAGCGACTCGAATGCTCCTATGACCATGACTAGGTCCGCGACGCGCTCTTCTTCGTCCCAGGGTGGGACTCCCAGGGGGCGACGCGTTCATACCGGGGTTGGAGTAAATTGGACACAGTCGCGTGTTATGTTGGATTTGGATTTGGATGCGTTGAGGTTGCAGGGATCTTTGATGCGGTTGGATGAGCAGGAAAAGTTTGTTTTCGCTCAGTATGTCTTGCTTTTTCCTTTATCTTCCAGCGCGTTGTTGATGAGATTTTTACTAGTTTTATGGTTGGAAACACCTATGTGCGTGTTGTGTTGGTGGATGTGACATGACCATGTGTTGAAACTTGACGAAGCCATATACCGAGGAGGACTGGTTTGAGGATCTCAAGCTTGCGAGTGAGGGCGAGGTGTATGTTTTCAATTTCTATGTGGAAATGTCTTGGATTACTCATTTGCGACAGTGATGGATTTGTGCTCAATGTGGGAGTGGAGGAATGGCAGAAAGATCGTGTGGTGGATTGTTTCAAGGCCGCTGGAGGTCTCCCGGAAGAGAACAAGTTCAAACTTTTCTTTAGTTTTGACATGACGTGTGTTCCACTCTCCTTCGGCTTGTGTTTGCTGCTCATGCGCTGAGCGTCTAGGTCGATTCCAGGACATTCACCACAAGATGTCCGGTACTTGGCTTCGTACCTGTCTTTGTTCGGGAAGCATTCGCGCATGTTCAAGCACCCACGTTCTGGGAGAGTTGTCGTTTCGACTTTCTCGGGAGAGCAGTGTCTTTATGGACAGCATAGGATGGAGGACGGGTGGTCGTATCTGAAACGAGAGTTGTCAACGATCACACCTGTAAGCGCGTCCCGCCTAACCTTTTGATCCTATTCCTCACCTCTTTCACATTCAGATTGACCTTATACCTGCATTCTTTGTGAATCCCGCCAAGTATCCTAATATCTCATCTCTTGATGGTGTTTTCAATGTGAGCCTCGAACTTCGCGAGCCGTCACGCAGAAGCTAATCTATCTCTAGTGGAACGGCGGTTGGCCTGTCCACCTCACACCATCGGCTCCCCGTACGGAGATCGATCACCCCAAGCTCGACTCTGACCTGCAACACCTGCGGCACTTGTGTGAGAATAAGAGCTTCATGGCTGCTGTATCCCCTTGGTTCTTCACCGTGCGTTCTTTGGGCTTCTGTGCGACCTTCACCTGACCCTCAACTGCGTTATACAGCACTATGGCCCCAAGAGTTGGAATAAAAATGTGAGTCGTTAGCGTTAACGTGGTTTGGATGCTTGGTTGATCGGGCTTCAGTGGATATACAGAAGTGATGATTGGCTATTTGTCCGACGTTGGGAACAGTTAATTGAAATGCGGGATCGCATTGATTTTGTCCAGGTCATTTCGTGGAATGGCATGTTCAAATTATTTGGAGTAACAACCTGGTACTAACGCTTGAACCTGTCTAGATTATGGCGAGTCTCATTACATAGGACCTATCAAAGTGCGTGTTCATACTAAGATTACGCATATATGCACGTATTAACTGCGCTTAGGGCGCCCAGCCAAACTCTGAAGCTTGGGTCGACGGCTACCCACACGAACCCTGGTTCCACCTTAACAGCTACTTCGCTCGTGCGTTCAAAGATGGAATATACCCCGAGATAGAACGCGACCGAATATTCGCCTGGGCTCGTCCCCACCCGAAGGATGCTGAAGCCAATGAAGAAGTTCCTCGTCCAGCCAACTGGGAACTCGTACGCCTTTCCTCCGCATCACCCACGCATAACTTATTTTTAAAATTCTTGTTTTACAGACTGACGACATGATGTGGGTGGTCGTATTCACCACCAGTCCGGCCAAAGTTGAAATATATACCAACGACTCGAGAACGGATATGCAGGAGTTTGAAGTCCAGGAGGGCATGACGAAGCTTTCGTGTCCGTTGAAGCCTAGTGGCGGGATGAAAGTGGCTATGGTTAGAGATGAGGAAGTGGTCGCGGAGTGTACACCTGTTGGGTATCGGTTTGAAGCGAGGCCGGGTGTGTATAATTTCAATGCTTTTGTTGCGATGTCGACGTAGTTCGCGGTGGATAGGTACGCGATGGACTTGGTTCTTTGGACGCGTTTGGAATTAATGGTTGGCAAGTTATAAATAATAAGCAGAGTATCTGGACACCGCTTGATGAAGAGGCCGGTATTGAAAAATCGGACAATTATTATTCCTTAATATGAAGGTGAGAGAACAGAGCAACCCAGGATGACAGCGACCCGTGAAGTACGGTAACTTAGCTCTCAGAGCATCCTGCAATCGAAGGCCACTCGAATTCACAGAAGTTCGGCCCAGAGCTGGGGCACGTGAGCACTCGGAGACCTCGGCCGCGGTGGAAGGGAGCGCTTCTTACGTCTGCCATTGAGTAGATTATTAAAACAGGACAGGTCGTCGACCCCAGGCGGGGCATGTAATGAGATAGGACTTTTGAGTGCCTCGGAGCGGAGTTTTGGAGATGTTCTGTGAGTCCCTCAGGTAGAGCAGGAGCGAGGGGTAAGGCAGTGCCGGTGACGCTTGGCTGTTCGAATAGATGGTCTGACGTCGCAAGTAAGAGAACGGAGATGCCAGGACATAGCGGTAGAGGCAACGTTCCCGGATTCCATTATGGTTGGGCACATGTTTTCTCAGGAGATGATTGGCGTGAGTGCGTATATTTAAAGGTTGCGGGTAGGATTTGCTGGTGAAGGTTGGTGCGCTAGGGGGATGGGTGGGACTGAGTCTACGTTAGGGTAAAGCCGTACGTGAGAATCGTTTGAGGATATGAAGGGACTCATTGTGCTGTCGAAGATGGTAAGTCGGACTTGGATTAATTGAATTTGGGCTCCTGGAGAAATGCTTACCGAGACAGGGGCGCAAATGACTTGATGCGTCTCGCTTAGAGGCCGAGAGAAGTCAAAAAAAAATCACATTGAATATCCAGAGCTTGTAAATGAAGATAACGAGTCAAAAGTCCCATAGTCCTCTACCCTCCAAAAACACCCTATTAACAGATACACCAAGTCCAAATACTAAGATTCTCCGTTTGAACGGTTACAGTCTTTATCGAAGCAGACCCTCTCTCGATGGCCTTTACAAACCTCTGGAAATGGTCCCTCGTGAAAACTCTAGGGAGGCATGGACGTGTGATGAACACCTGATCCAAAGCGGGGAACATGCACAACCACCTAACCAATAAATCCACCACTCCGTCTGACGAATACGCAATCAGCTTGGAGTCCAACTTCAATGCCTTCACGCAACGCAGGAATCGCGTCGGGTCTGTATCCCCGAGCCTGTTGGCGGCCTGCCCGTGATGATGGGCCCGAACTAAGCTTTCACGCAACCATGTGTCCAGGCATTGCACGTAGGTGAATTCGAGGGTTAGTGTGATGTCATTGACGCAAGGTAGGAGCGCTTGGAGTGCCATTACGGCTCTGAGGGAGTCACGCGTCATATCTCCTGCGGGCAGTATGACCGTTGCGAGTTCCGGGAACGTGTCCAAGGATGGGAAGTAGCGGACGAGGTATTCTGAAGTGGTTCGTAGTTTCGTGAGACGGGGTAAGATGCCGGGAGGGAGAGCGGGAGGGTTATGGCGAAGATAGGTGTTATGGTGGAAATCCAGTGAGGTGATTGTTGGGTGGTGTTTGAGGAAGGTGGAGAAACCATCTCCGGGGATGATACAGTGGGAGACGGTGAGAGTGGTGAGGAAGGGGAGATCAAGGCGGGTAAGGAAATCGTCCCATTCGTGGTAGTTATAAATGTAGCGGAAAGTTAAAGTGGTGAGTCGAGACGTGTTCAGTCGATAAAGGAGGAGGGGTTGAAGAAACGTTGGAAGGGTTTGGAGGTAACAGGTCTCGAGGCGATTGGAGTCATGTCTAATAGCCCTGGTGTTTCGTCTTTTACCCACGGAGGGAAGCGAGAACTTCTGCAACAACGAAGTTAATTTACTGTTGCGAGAGGTAGAGGTGGTGGATTTGGTAAGAGTCTTGACGTGGAGATCAGTACAAGACTTTTCGACCAGGGTGTTGAAGACAGCGGTCAAGGCATCTTCCCATTCCTTTGTACCACTATTGGTGAAATAAAACGAGGCCCTTTGGACGGAAGGGATGATCGAGATGAAATTGAGCAGTGAGAGAGCCTCCTTCGTCATCTCCTGCGGTGATTGCGTATTTGTTAAGTCGCAATTCAGAAACTGGAGTGGCGTCCAAGCCATAGACAGTGATATCGCAAGAATAGGCGTAATGGGAAGGGTATGATCGTCAAGAGCCAAGATCCCGTCGCGAGGATGAATGTCGTATTTGGCACAGGCTTTCTCGACAGCGAGAAAGTTGAGGTCGCGCGAAGTCTGGGCAAGTCGACGCAGATCGTCTATATCGGAGATATTCTCGACAATCATTGTCAGCAACTCTACTGGAAGCGTTGGTTTTGGATTTTGGATGGTCATGGTCATGGTGTTTGGGCAAAGGTAGTGAGCGCCTTGCATGGTCTTGGCTGCCCGCAGTTGCCGGAAATATATACTGATGAGTGTGGGAAGGCCCTCGGAGCCTTAGAAGAACGGCGGCTGACTACTGCGCTACTCCGCTTGCCCTGAGTTCAACGCCAAACCCCCGGTGAGCTCCAAGAAAGAGTTCTTCACTACATATCCTCTTCCGTCCTTCATCCCTGTTGCAAACATTAATGTTCCAATGGAAGGCAGGCATCAATGGGGTAGTGGTAACCTGGGTCGTTGCCATTGGTGTCTCGACCCGCCGGGGGTTCGATTCCCCCTTGATGCATTAGGGCCTCTTTGACATGCTCTTTTTTGCTCGAACATAAGATTATTCTTCAGCTCCCTGTGCTTCAAAATGAGAGCATTACCGGAAGGGAGAATTTCCGCCACCTCTGCCAAGATTCAATGATTTCAGCTTCGGCAGTACCAGGAGGCAATCAACCGAGGAGTTCGGCCGCATAATCTGGGGCGACAACTGACGAGGTGAGATTCAGCTTTATGCCTTCGAATATTGGTTTTCAATCGCAAGCTTGGTTGAATAACGGTATCTCACGAGGATAGAGAACTGCGAGAGATTTTCCCGAAGGTAAGGGCATAATGAGGTGAGGTTTCCACCTCGTCCAGACCAGCTCTCAAGGAACAGGCACGTGAAGCATACAGACATCCAACATTATCATAAACCCCCCCCTGGAGATATGTGCCATTCAATGATCTGGGGCGGAGGAGTTGAAGCAAACACGGCATCCATCATCTTGCGAACAAGGCTGCCTGAACTATCCTCCCGTCCTTGGGATCAAAAGAGAGGAGCATGTACCCGATCACCGTTCGATAGGTAAAACGTTGGAAAATGAGCATCACCTCCCTCACGATGAATGCTACCGTTTGATGCGAGTATAGGAAGGAAGGCCTGAGAGCAGTACGCGTATATTAACCTGAGCCTGAGATCCATCCCCTCGTGCTCTCCGCAGTCCGAAATTCAGTACTCCACCTACATGACTATGAGCTTGTCGTGCTCCACCAGCACTTTTCGTAGGCCGGGTCAGGTTACCAGTTGGAGGTATGAAGCATCGTGACTCAGGTCTGAAACTGAAATTGATTCTGCTTGTTGAAAGTGTCTAAAAGTACGCCATAAAAAGTCCAGGTGTGAAATTGAAGTTCTAAAATTATTACTTTCTGATGGTTGCATCTACCAGTTGATGTTTGCTTGATTGATCAACGAGTCAGTAGGGTTATGTGGAGGCCCTCGGCGCGAGGCCCACCAAACGCCGTCCTCCACCCTTTCACCGACACCATCACAAGCTGCGACTAACGATGTTAAAGCTGGTCTTTGGCCAGACTCTTGCTTGGCCACTAGGGCTTCCGGGTGTTATTGCTATTTGGATCGTCGACTCTAAAAATCGTGCATTCTGGCGGAAACTCACTAACTTCTTAAATCCTGGCTACCGACCCTCTGCCAGCCAAACAGTCATTACTTGTTTCGTCCTCATCTTATTATCTACCCTCTCCGCCCGGCCTCTGATTTCAAGGATACCCTGCCCGAAGTGTAAGGCGGCGCGCTGGGAAGCACTCAGAATCTGGCTAGAATGCATCCTGTGTGGGTTCTTTTCCCCAGATTTCTTCCCCATGGCAGCCTGGAAGGAGAGGCTCATAGAGAGCTCTTGTGCGTTAACATACAACCAAACCTTTCATAAAAAGGGTGAGGTATGTGTCATCTGCCTAGGGTAGCAAACTGACAAAGGATGTCGCCGGTACAGACCCCGAGAAGGGATGGACTCAAGATCATGCCGCATTCATGCGGAAAGGGGGGTTTGTCTTGTGGGAGGAGAATAAACCGAACAGAACTCTCGATTTCGATGAGCTCGTTCGTATGATCACAGAAGGAGAGATCGAGGCCCCAACAATCTCTGCAGAAGATATAAATGCTAGGGTCACCCGTGCTCGTGGTCGCATCATCTTCTGGTTACTCTTTATCCCAGCCGTCTGGTTTATTGGAAAATTCGTGCATCATAGAACTGAGTTCCAACTGTTGGTGGTGCTTGCAGAGGTGCACGGGGTGTTGAGTTGGCTTGCTCTTATATGTCGCTATGATACTATCATTAGCGTCGAGGAGCCAGCTATTGTAACTCGCTACCCTCTAGAACCCCAGCCGACTGACGTATTGGACTCTGACAATGGCGCAAACGAATGTGAGGCAGATTCCTGTAACTCTTGCGGATGGACAATTGCTGAATCAGCTCAAGCTGCGCTAGAACCAGATATTGAAGCCTTGGTACCCAGTGATAGACCGGATGGTAGTGAGCAAACTCCGCCAGCGGAGACAGTTACCACCCTCCGACGATGGACGCGTGTTCTTCGTGACGTTGCTTGGAACACCCTGGTCGAGCCACCGTGCGCTGTGTTTTGGGCGTTCACTGCGCCTATGCAATACCTGTGGGACATTACTCATGGGCCTTTGGTGCGTATTCGTAACCCAATCAAGCCAAGGGATCACTACCTTACCTTCGACCAGGGCCTCGTAACCGTTTGGGGCTCCATCGGAATGTCGTTCTTTACTTTTCTAGGTTGGGGTGTCATTTGGCGTGATGGGTCTATATTTTCATCCAGCATGATGCAAGAGGTCTGGTCTAAAGCTTCCCTTTTCCTCTGCTTGCAGCCGTTCATTCTGGTCTTGGTACCACGTTGGGTGGTGAGGAGAGTTCCGAAGGTGGTGAAAGTTGTGGCCTTCGTTTTGTACGGTCTCATTTATTCTACTGCTCGTCTCTCGATTTTCTTGATCACGTTTGATTCTGCCAGGAGATGGTTAGTGTTTCATTGACCTTGTGACTAGGTTATCAGTAATAATGCATTATTTGTCGCTTATCAAATATTTCATCTCCGTTTCTTTCCTTGTCCATGAAAAACAGATAATCATCTTCCAAGTCATTTCTCGCCAAATGTCTTCACACCTGTGATTTTGGGACCCTGGTGTATTTCAGGCACCGCATAAGACTCGGTTCCTGGCGATGATGCAGATCAAGTCATGGCTTACCCTAATAAACTCTTAACTCCGCCCATATGCGTCAACGAGAAGTATCCAAACTTGCGGTCGTTGTTCATGTCAAGAAGATCCGGAGCACCTGTACGTTGCTTGCTCAGGTCTAGCCATGAGTTGTTGACGTAGTCTAGTCCCAGATGCCCGGCATTACTCGAGATACCCTCAAGAAAATCGCCGAAGGGAGTCTGGATGCTATCGAGAGAGGCTCATATTCCCTCCACAAGCCAGAAGGTAAACAGAACGACCCTGTTGAAATATTCGATCTTCGTGCCAACGTGGAAGGTCTGAAAGCACACACGCTCTACTATGGACCCAACTCTTCTATCTCTTCATGGGCTCAGTCCATGCCGAGGGAGGCGCGTCTCGTACCAGAATCCAAGATATGGGCGGTAGAGAAATCGACCCTGGAAGCGGCGCGTTGGCTCGTTAACGAACTCACCACTAAATCAAATCAGGCCCCGGTGGATGGCGCGAATGAAGAGCGAAGGGGCCGGGCTCACGCAGTTGGCGTGCTCAATTTCGCGTCCGCAAAGAAGCCGGGAGGAGGGTTTTTGACTGGGTCTCAAGCACAGGTGAGTGTATGCACGTCGCCTTCTATAGTTTTCTTCTCAAAACGCTTTGCCACAGGAAGAATCGATAGCTCGTTCATCGACACTCTATCCGAGTCTCACATGCCCAGTCGGCCAACAGTTCTATACGTACAACCATTCAATTACGAATGGCAAGAACGATGGGTACTACTCGCACGCCATGATCTATAGCCCTTCGGTCATCGTTTTCCGGAACGATAGTGGGGGCTGGGTCCGCCCATACGAGATCGACGTTCTTACGTCTCCTGCTGTCAATGCTGGCGTCGTGCGACAAAAACGCAAACAAGCCCTCGATCGATTACAAGAGGTCGATTCTGAAATAGACATGGAACTAAAGATTCGTGCCACTATGAAAGAGCGTATGGGAAGGCTCTTGTACCTCTTCGAACTGCAGGGTGTACGGAATTTAGCATTAGGAAGTTTTGGAACAGGCGTGTTCAAGAACAGTGTCAATATGGTGGTGGACTTATGGGCTGAACTATTGGTAGGTGAAGATTCCAGGTTTGGGAGATCATTTGAGCGGGTTGTGTTTGGCGTTATTGGGCATGAAACATATGTCAAATTTGCGGAGAAGTTTGGGACGGCCGCCGGATAGACGCTTGTCCGAGGGAAGGAGATGATTGTGTCGCAACGCTATTGGACTCACCTCCGCAAAATATGATCCATATCCACCAACCTAAAACCAACTCCACCACCCTCGGTCTGATCACCAGTTAACTTCGAGTTAATCTTTTGCTCACCCCCGTGTTTTCTATGAATCTGGTGTAGAGTACAGTTATTATCTAAAACACTGCACCCGGTCGTATATGCGGAGAATGATGGAAATAATGTCGGAGTATCGACTCCCCTGGAGCCCCTGCGGCACACTCTTTCCTCTTCGATGAAGGCCTTGGGAGACGTTTCCACACAATGAATTATTACGCCAATTCAGAGGTCAGATGCACGGTTATGTCAACTTGTCTTTTTCTGTTCTCCATTCAACCCTTGGTGTTGACACGCATTATGACCGTTCTGCATTTCATTCTTCGCTGGATCCCCAAGCTTGGCTTTCGCTGCATGTCATACCTAGTTTTCGGCGAGATGGCTATCACTGCCTAGACTTTGGTTCCCCAAGGGCAATGATGGTTCACGGAACCTGCGCAGTAGCAGGTTGACGAAAGAGTGACATATATGACTTGCCATGGCGTATAAAATGGAGGAGTGTTGCACCAACGGAGGTCAAGGTTGGGAAATTCCTCTGCCTTTATCATTTGGTACGTCTCCACTTCACTCAACTCGGTTGCGCTGATATCCACATATCTTTTAAGTAAACTTTAAGGCGAGCAGTCTTAAGTTAACAATCGCTTGAAATAGCCCTTTCTAGTGAGCCGCTGATTCATATTCTGAGATGCTCAATCTATTGAGATTAACTCCTCTTGTCAGCTTTCCGTACGATGAACATCAAGGCTTTGGTCCCATTGACTGCGCTCTTCGCCCTCGCAGCGTTCACCAGAGCCAATCCGGTGCCCAACGCCGACCCCCCTAACGCTATCTGTCTTCTCATTTGCGCTGAGGAGAAGCCCGACTGCAAACCCCCCTCGTTTCCCTCGTACAGCGGCGGGTGCTGGACCTGCTGCACCCCGCAATGAATAGCTGCATTAATGAATTAACTGCTGTGGTCGTTGGACTGAATGAATGTTGAGACAGAGGGAAGTACTGGTGACGATTTGTAATTAGTTGGGCTGTAAATAGGAGATTTTGATTATCGGCGGTGAACTGCACGAGTGTGTGAAGCTTGAGAGCACCACGCGGGATAGAGCGGAGGGCTCCTGCTTCAATTGCGAACGTTGGATTGACAAGAACCTGATAATTATGACATGATCGCGGAGACATGTTGCACCCGGAATTAGAACATACGAGATGGAAATTGTTGCGAATACAACCGGCAACAATCATCCACTACTTCACCCGCACACTCAAACTTTACGAGAACAGATGCCAAGACGAAGTCGTCCTTCTCGGACGGGGTTTGCTTTGGATGGGATATGCCCAAAATAGCGGATCCCGTCAACGGCTTGGTAGGGATTGTTCTGGGTCCTTTCCTCACTAACTATTCGGAGATGACGCGGACAGCGTATTGAGGCCGTTCTCCATATCCCTAGCTGTGAATCCCCAAGCTTGCGTGTCGTATTTAGATCTTTATCGCTGTCCCAGACCTTGATTCTCCACGAACTGCCCATATTCACGGCATGTGCGCAGCGGGGTGACAAAGCCATGACAAAAATCTTTCGCAGCTGTCTATAAAGCACGGAGGGTACACTACATGAAGCTCCAAGTCTGCAATACTCCGTTCATTTGCGGGTCAGGGGTTTCCGTTATGTTCAGCCTTGCTAGACGTTGACACGCTCACAGCTTTTCCACAAACTCACCTCCAAATTCACCTCCAAATCTGAGTCGACGCTGAAATTGAACGTCAAGACACGTTATTTAGCATTGTGAGCCACTCATCACACTGATTCCTCAATTCCAATTGAACGACCCATCTCCCCAGCGTGCGCAATGAACTTCAAGATCGCCTCGGTTACCGCCCTCTTCGTCCTCGTAGCGCTTACCAGTGCCAATCCAGTGCCCGAACCGGAATCAAATGATCCGCCTACGTGTTTGCTTATTTGCTATCCGGAAAAGCCGGACTGTCGACCTGGATGGTTCCCCTCGGGTGGCGATGGGTGTTGGACCTGTTGCTCTCGGCAATGAGGAACTTGCTTTCTCACTAGTAATCGCCGAATACGACGGTTGAGTGGACATGGTAAGGGAAGAAATTTGGCGGTGACGATGGATTTGTAATTGTACCAAATTGTGAATCGACGGTGTTCTGTTTTGCTTTGTTAGAGGGCCATTTGGTACGAGTGAAGGTTGAGGATACTAGCAAGTATGATAACGAAGCCGAACTACGGACTCCGATCTCAGTGGGGAACATTGGATTGACAACTATAAAGACCTGGTCATAGATAAATCACTAGGGCGGGCATCGAATATTGAACGTTGAGCACAGTACCCTAGTGTCTTGCCGCTTGCCAAGCCTCATGCCTTCTCCGTACCCTCCTAGAAACATGATCCAATGTTCAAGATACGTTCCCCAGGCGCCCTAAATGTAAACGCCCATGTATTCGTCCCCGATAATTATTTGCTTTCTTTATCGGTGTGGCTCGTTCTGGTCTCCTGGGGGGCTATCTCAAGGAGACAGTTGGAGTGCTAGATTTCGCCCCCGCTGCCCAAAGGAGCGACGCCTGCTATCGGAAGGCCAACTGCTCGTGCGCTAATGCTCTATTCCAATCAGGTGCCAATCGTGGTTCACACCTGGCGAGTGATGACCCCGGTGCATTCCCGTCCGTGAGTCATGCGACGTACGTATTACCGCCACAACACGACGACGCAGTCCATACAGCCTTGTCTTTCACCTCACTAGCTGTTTCCATAACCCGACCGGCGAAATCCCAATAGTTCCAACCCTCATGAAGCCAGCTCGCTGGTAGTCGGCCTCAAGCCGCAATCCAGCTATGTAACGTTCTGTTCCAGGAGCTTTTTGGTACCCAGTTTCTTCCTCGGAAATCACTGATTTCTACCACTCGGCTGTTGGCAGAGGACCATTGTCCTGTGGGGATGTATCTGACACTGGACTCCATTTTACAAAACCTAATGCATAAGCTCTGACGTTGTCACTATCTTGGCATCGGCGGTCGTTGCTTGGGGATATCCTCCTGTGAGCCCCATTACATCAACCTGGCTGGTCAGATGAGTGAGGCAGCATCTTCTAGCGCGTTACATATTGATAGCTCAGACTGCGAAAATTTAATTATTAGAAGGACTTCGTTTTCTCTGCATGTCGTATCTGGTGCTCGGCCAGACGCCTATCATCTCCAACTCTGTAATTCTCCACAGGTAATGATGGCACGAGTGGGTGCGCGCACGGACCGCTTGGAAACAGGGGAGTTGATAATGATTTATGCCTGGTCGTATAAAAAATGGAAGAGATGCCCCGACCAACCAAGCTCAAGTCGGAGGATCTCACCATTAGGACAAACTCAGGTGAGCGCTCAACGGACCTTATGTTTTGCTCATGCTAACCGCATCCTCCCCAGTTCTTGTATCAAGTATCCGTGTATTCAGAAACGAACTACCTTGCACGCTCTCCCCGTGAGCTTCTAATGCCTTCATTCTGATCCGCATTCTCAAGGTGTGACTTTCAGTGTTTCGTCATGATTCTCAAGCTGTTGAATCCCTTGACCGTGCTTGCCGCACTCGTGGCAGCTACTCACGCCAACCCTGTTCCGGACCCGGAGCCCCAAGGTGTCGTTTGCTTGGCTGTCTGTTACAGTGATAGACCGAACTGCACGCCTCCGTCTTTCCCTCGAGGTAGTGATGATTGCTGGACCTGCTGCACTCCGCAGACCTAATTTGCGGAAGGGATTGGAAGGCTACCGTTGATGTTTTTGTCATGTTTTGTCAAACCCATGCTCCTTGTGAATTCAAGAGACGCTGAGATTCCAGGACATCTGTCGAAATATGTAGCCACCGTTCAGCTATGCTACTTGAAATGCTATCGTGTTTTGGAGTTTGACGCATGTAGTTGGTGTGAATGCGGCATCAGCTAGTGGCGTGTGACTCAAGGGCTTGGACGAACGGCGACAGGGCTTGGTTGTGGACGGTGTGGTGCAGGTTTATGTGCTTTGAAAGAGTTATTCTGTATTACGAGGCCGAATGTTAATGGTAAGTTCACACCAACCTCCAGCCAAAAGATAGAGCTTGTTTCGGACAATGTATGTCCAGTTTCGTACACAGCCTAACCCTTCGGTAATGACGCGGACAACGCATTATGACCGTTGTATTTCATTGATCGCTGGGTCCTCAAGCCTGGGTTTGGTTGCGCGTCATGTGTAGATGCCTACCGGTGTCCTAATAGGCTTTGATTCTCCACGATTGATGAGGAGTTCGCGACATCTCCGCAGCAGGGTGACAAAATCATAACCAAGTCTCTCCTGGCGGTCTATAAAACAGGGGGAATGCCTAAATGAAGCTTGAAGCCCACATCCAGGTGTTCAATCCACCAGCCGTTCGTGAGTGAGCAAGTCTAAGCCTTGCTGGATATCAACACTCATGTGGATTCTGACAGACTTGTTTTTAACCTGAGTCGACACCCGAACCGAAAGTTGGGGGCACGTTATACCACCTCGTAAACGTCTCCGGCACTCCGTTCCCATGCGATTTACTGACCCAACTCATCCTTTCAGTGTACACAATGAACTTGAAGATATTCGCATCATTCACTGTCCTCTTCGCCCTCACGGCGCTCACCAGATCCAACCCGGTGCCTGAGGCCGGGTACAAGAAGCCACCTGTCTGCCTGCTTATTTGCTATTTGGAGAAGCCAGACTGCGCACGGGGTTCGTTCCCCTCGTATAGCAACGGGTGCTGGACCTGTTGTACTCCGCAATGAGGAACTTCCCGAATCAAATGGCACTTTGCTTTGTATTGGCAGTCTTGGATGATTGAGTGGACGTTGTATTCAGAAAGAAGGAAAGCAGTAAAATGGATTTTGTAATTGTATTGTTTTTGTGAATCAAAGACATTATGTTGTTTGATTTATCAGACGGCTCTACGGTATGAGAGAGAAGGTTGAGAATGCTAACAGGAATGACATGGCGCCTGAAACATGGAATCCTGTCCTTCAACTGAGCTCGATTGAACTACTGACAAGAGCTTGCTAGAAATAAAATAATTACCAGGAAGCACATCGTCCTAGTGTCTTGTCACTTGTTGAGCAATTCAATCTCCGCCTCTGCTCACTTTCTCCCCTTACCCATCACGTGGCACAGAAACCTGATCCGATGATGCAGATACCGACAACGAGCGCTCAATCTTCGATAATTCTTTGCTGGTTCTTTGCCTTCGTCGTTGACACGGTGCGTCTCCCGGCCTTATGAATGGGAATAAAGATCTCCCGGGATGAAGACTGCCGAAGGACAATGAAGGCTTTGAAACGCGCCAATGCGCTCCACACTAAGTGGATGAATCGACCCTCGAAAGAACCTGGAGAACTTGCGGATGCAGACGCTCTGGTGTAAACCTGCTTCTGTCCTTTTCTCTTGGCCTAAGTCGAAACCGGAAAGGGCATATCTTGTGGCAAAGCCGAGGACCTGAGCGGTAGAGACATCAACAACAGGGATTGCATGATAGCCCGTCGACAAATTCGCTTCCGAGCCCAGCCTACACTGTGCACTAGCGACTTTGGTGGAACACAGGGAGCTGGTTAGCCGTGCGGCTGGAGTGATAAATTCGCATCCGCAAATAGTCCTGGAGGGGGTCCTTGGGCGAGTAGGTAAGTATATGCTCCACATGTGTCCCTTCTCGCCCTTCCTTCTTATTCTCACACAAAAAGGAATGATACTTGCTGTAGTAAGAGTCAGTTACTGTTTGTCAATGCTCCATACAACTCGCGCATCACCTGCTGGACAACAGTGCCACACATGCAACCGCAGTATCATCACCAGTAGAAGCAATGACCACTATTCACATGTCGTCCCTCCTCGTCTTTCGTGACGACAACGGAGACTAGATACATTCATACGAAATGTATATCCTCACTCAACCACAGAAAATGGTGGATTCATAAACAGAGACATCCATGAGCTCTCGGCCGAGTTTAAGTCGACTCAGAAGCAGAAATGGAAGTAAAAATTTGCGCTACCATGAAGGAGGGTATGGAGAGGATGCGAGGTTTAAAAAGTCGTTTGAAAGAATCGTACTCGGTGTCATTGGGCGTGAGACGTACCTGATGTTCGCAAGGAGGTCTGGGGATGGACGGTGGACCGGGAAAGTGAAGGTATAGCCTTATTTCGGCTGGACTATGCAATCCTCAATGTAAGTCTAGTGCCTAGGTGTGATGGGCAAGTTTGGCAAACGACAACGTGAGGAAATGGGAATGGTGCCTCACCACGTAGCCATTGAATTAGATGTGGGTGGGTGGAAAATGTTGTGAATGACAATATTATTATGGAGGGGTTTGGTGCGAAGTAGGTGTCGCGCTGGTAGGCGCCGACCGTTGGACGGTGGGTCGTATTCCCAATATTTCCGGTATTCCCGTAATTTATCACGCGGCATAAATATTCGCGCCTGCTTCCTTTCCTTACCAGTTGCAGCACTCGGCTTGCTGGTAGTCAGCCTCAAAGTGTAATCAAAGTATATGACCTATTATTCCAGGGGCTTGTGAGGTGGATACCTGGCTTATTCCTTGGAATGCGCTGATTTCTACCATTGAGTCGGTAGAAAACCACTACCCTGTAAAAAATCGCGAATCGTCGACTATTGGACTTCATCCTGACGGAAACGGGCTCTGGCGTTGTCGCCATTTTGGCATTGGTGGCCATCTCTTTGCGGCAACCCTGCTGGTACATACTTGCTGGTCAGATGAGATGGGCAGCATATTCTAGCGTGTTCCATACATTGATAGCCCAGAGTTGGGCAATTCGAATAATTATAGAAGGACTTCGTTTCCTCTGCATGTCGTATCTGGTGCTCGGCCAGATGTCTATTTCCCCCCTTGCTAAACCTAATGATGCTACTTGTGAATTCGCGAGAAGTTAAATTCTAGTAAAACGTCAAATCTGCATTTACTCACCGTTCCGTTATGCTGCTTGAATTGTCATCGTGTCTTGGAGCATGATGGACATGGTAGCTGTCGATATGACATCAGCTTGTGATATGGGAATCTCGGGATTCTGAGGTGAATGGAAGAAGTGAGTATGCATCAAAAGCCGTGCAAGGGCCCGGAGCCCAAGGACCCGAACAAGATGCCTGGTTGATAATATGATAGCCGTTGTTTTCTCAGCTATCAGTCAGTGCTAGCGCAGAACTGCGGCTTCCCGTGCAATATTGTTAGGTGAGGCCGTCCGAGAATGGCAACCCCTCATCTTTGGTGGCGATGTTTTCGGCATTGTCTACAGTGAGTAGTGTAAGTTGGAATGATCGCCCAGAGTGCCTTATAGGTAATGGCACTTGTACTTTTCTTCCAGAAGATATCAAGAGAGGGTAATGAGGCAAGAACTAGTAGCAAGGCAGAATCAACGCCAGCTTATTTTCCAGTATGAAAGTATTGAGTTCTTGAGACAGTCCTTCAATAAATGCAGAGAGCATCGGTCTGAGACCCCATATTCATCAAGCCGAGCATACATTGAGAGGCCCTGAGGGCAGGACTCATTGCGCACAGGCTCAACTCTGACTAGACCACCGAAGTGCTAGCCTATGGTTCGGCTCAGGTTGGTGATGATTATGGGCACCCTGAGTGGGAGGCCACTATCACAAATCTCTTCCTATTCGGTTCCGAGCCTTGTCTTTGCTTCTGGTCCACCTCGGGCAGAAGAGTTCGCCGTAGGTAATGTGATGCAAAGTTGTGTGTTTGAGAAGAACCACATTACCTACAGTGAAGTCCTTCTGCCCGAGGTGGACCAAAAGCAAAGAAAAGGCTTAGAACTGAAGCAGTTAATCTCCATTTATTCACTGAGTGGGTCACATAGGCGCCTCTTTGAATGCATTTAAGAGTCCAGAGCCTACGAATGCTTCCCCCAGAACCAGAATTGACTCCACATATCACAGCACTACCAGCAGAATGAAGCTCGCTGCCTTCTTGGCTTTCGCACTTGCTACCCCCATCTTTGCAGTTGACTATAGGGTGAGCTGGACTATTTGAATTAGGCAAAACTGAGCTTGATTCTTGCTACTATAGCTGTATGAATATGCAGATGCCACTTGTCTGAGTCTCATATCTGTCCGTATACTTGCGACTGGTTCTTGTGGTGATATTGGAGCAAGTACTCGCTCTTATCGAATCGGCACCCTGGGAGACACGGGCCATGTTGGTGCCTACAGGTGGGCTCAAGACTCTTCCAACACATTAGTAATCACTCATGAACTTGGTGTGTCTGATTAGTGATATCGGCTGTCGTGGTGTATACCTGGGCCCAATTCCCGCAGGGGCATGTGTGGCTCGGATTGGAGAGGAACGTAGCCTGAAAATTAGTTAATTTGCAGGTGCAGATGACTTAGCTTGAACTTGGGAAATAAATAGTTACTCTTGCCTAGGCTGTACTAGTTTGGGGGACCCTTTTGGGTACTTTTAACTCACTATACTAAACAAGATATCATGGGGTTCTAACAATGGGAATGAGTTCCAGTTTCAAAACACACTTCAGCTGAGGTATTGAGTTACTGTATAGCCCCTAAGCCAGGTATGCCACCCCAAGTTATTGGCAAAAAGTAGAACGGGAAGCTGCAACCAATGACAGTGTGCTCTGAAATTCCAGGATAGCCACTTCCATAACACCTGCAGTTGAGAGTCGACTCTCACAGCAACACTACCAAGCTAGCTGGAGACATACTTTGAACCATAAATTTGGCATCCTGTTCCATTGCCTTGTGTCCTACCAGAGAATGGTTGGCCGGCTGAGATAGTAATTATGTGACCACCACCACGTCCATCTGATGAAGCTGACTTAGATATCCCAAGATCTCTGCCATGGTTTCTTCAACATACCCTTCATCAACCCTTCTCATTCCAGCTACGCACTCACACGCGCTTCTTATCAGAGAACTTTTTACCTGCAAGAAGTTCCTGGAGTGTAGAAACGCATAATTCGACTTATGACTGAAGTCAGAGATTCGTGGTCAGATCCCACTACCTTGGTACCTTTCGCTGATATATATCATACTACATTAATAGCAATGCTCATTATCATACGCCTTTGCTTCGGAAGGATTTTCTTTCCTGATTTTGATAACGCTCAGCATTAAGATTTGCACGTCAGGAGCCTTTATATCAGCGTACACAGCCCTTTACAAATTCATAGTCACCATATCGTTCGCTGCGCTCACATATACTTGCCCCTTCCTGGTACTTGAAACACTACCCCAACCAACATCACCCTCGACACGCCCCGTCAAATTCCTAAACTTCAAGACACGATCTCTTCCCTTACCCAAGGGGTCCATGGTACCAGAGCGCTGATGAACCACTGGACTGATCATGTTCGAAGTCAGGAAGAAGTGACCTTCGAACGTCGGATCAAGGGATACTTCAGCCGGTGAGTTAGATGTTACCGCTTGAAGAGAGAGCCTAGAGTTGACTGGAGCTTCTTCAAATACAATATTCAACGGTCCGTTCAAAGTTTTGGCTGTCACGTCAAACGTAGGCATTGCAACCTTTGGAGAGGTAAGGTCATGAAGGCGAATCTTGGCTCCAAGTGCACTAGAGGTTGTGTTAGTTGAAAATAATATTATCTTAGTTGGGTAGTGAACGTACGCATTGGCGGTGATCAGCGAGAGGGATGCACTAGTAGCCAAGAGAGCCTGGTTGAGATCAATGCCGACGTTGATCTGACCGTTATACGTCTCAAGCCTGAGGTAATTGGTGACATTGAAATATCCATCAATGCGACCACCGGAGACTTTGATATCTGCCCACCGAGCAAACAAGGACTGTGAAAGCTTTTAGGTTAGAAACCTTTGGGTAGAGGACCTGGGCGCACCTTGGAGCGAATATTACCAATTGAACCTTCTAGCTTCAGTGCTTCGAACAAGACTTTGCCTTGTAGATCGTCGATCTCATAGACGGAGTGTGAGGTACGAGATTCGAAGCGCCTAATGACGGGATGGTTCTCTGGGAATGTGACTACGACGTCGTAGTGGATGCTATCACGTCTCCTCTCCCATACTGGGTTCTACGGGAATACTCAATTTCAACACATTTCCAATCAAAAAGTGCGGGGACACTTACAAAAATACCGAGGCCTTGTTCGCCGTCCCCTCGTTTAAGAGCGCATACAATAGTATTCATCTCCCTGCCAAGTTGCGATGAAAGACTAATGGAAAATTTGATGGAATCTGTCCGTTCCGTAGTGCTGGTCAGTCGCACTGATCCACGGAGCCAAGGCCCATCCGCCAACAGGAGAACAGAATCAGAATATGAAGGGATCTGGAGAGTCGTCCTGCTCGAGCCTCTGTACCTCAACGACTTCTCACACGACGTTAGATTGATTCCTTGTGGAATCAGATAATCTGTGCCGTTAATCTCTGATACAACGGTCCACTGCTGTTAACGCAGACGATTGTCAGTCAATTACATGGAATTCATGGATGAACGTACACTGGGATTTCTCATGCCCGTATTCGTGACCCTAGTCTGTGACCATGACGTGCTCATCGCAAGAGCGCCAAGGAGAAGGTATATGGTAATTACGAAGGCGATGGCACCGAAGAAGGCACGATGCATCCGTCTGGTAACCACGACCGTGTTGCGAGTTTGTGGCTGTACAACTACTGGTACAGGGTGGGTATGAGGGATGTAGAGTACTTCGCGATGAAGATGATGATAATGCCCATAGTAGTGGCCATGGTGACCGTGGTGGCGGCTGTGGTGGTGACCGTGGTGGTGGCCGTGGTGGTGGCCGTGGTGGTGACTGTGGTGGTGGCCGTGGTGGTGACCGTGGTGGTGACCGTGGTGGTGGCCGTGGTGGTGGCCGTAGTGATGACCATAGTGATGGCCATAGTGAGGATTATGGTGATGATTCTGGTCGTGGTGGTCGTGATGGTCGTGGTGGTGGTCGTCTGAACTCCCGTAAGAGGGAGGTGATAGAGGCCCATCGCGCAGAAGACGCTGCTCCGCACCAGTAGAATGCATTCTTGCAGGACGGAAAGCGGTTGGGTGCAACCTTGATTTCGTCGTATATATCGTCTGCTTGTTAAGAATAGGATCCAATCTGTGCAATGAACCGGTCCACTTATCTCCACAGATTCCATAGAGCTTACCCTTTTGTAGTCCCCATCCCACGCACACGCCCTCAACTTCAATTCGAGCGCCATAGACTATCGTATCCCGGAAATGATTCCCACTCAGGTTTTTTGTGCACTATCATCGCACGCGACGAATCCGGGTCGATGTTGGCCTCTTAGACGGCCTTCGTCAAACTTCTGTCTCTTCAGGGGATCACAGGGGGGCTAATCCAAGGGTATTTCAGCGACTGCCGCCTCTACCGCGCACTGTCGAAAATAACGCCCGGCAACACGGCAATCAGGCTGATAATCCAGATCGCTGCACCAAATTACACAGATACAGATTACCGGAGGCTCTCATTAGCGACAGAAACGAGGAATTCCACCAAGCTATAGCGGTTTAGACAACTAGCTGTGAGGACTAGGGAGAGGTTGTCTGAGTTGTGCTAAGTTCCAACACACCAGTTGCAAGCGACTCGTCCGCGAGCCACGTGAGCCACCTCAAAAGCCCGAAGGGTTTCACAAGGGACCTACTACTGGTAACCCATGGACTTCTTCCATGACAGCAGGTACTGCTGCGCGCTGTCAAAAATAGATTTGGGCGCGGGGGGACAGTGATTTGGGGGGTCGTTGACAGCCGACCTCGCCATACGGGGCGGTTGTACCCTGATACGAGTCTGATGGGAGGTAGGACGAGAGGCAGTCCTTCAAGAAGCGCTGAAGCCTCAAGGCCTCAAGCGTTCGGCTACAAGGCGACGTGACGTCCGTCACACGTTGTCTGCATGGTCGGGATGAACCTGGAATCGCGCCCATCGATCACCTTCACATACATCTTACTATGTTCGAAAAACGAGGACGCGTAAATCATAGTGTTCTTGAAAGTCCGTGGGATGGAAGGTAAGTTCAGTGACTTTGAACGCCATTTCTCATCCGTATTAGGCCAACTCGTGCCTTTGGTCGTCAGCTGAGATGGCGACAGTGCTTGTAACCGAAGACAATGGATGTTACGTGTGTGCAGCACTGGCAATGCTACTTCCTTCCAAAACCAGTGCTTAGTGGAACATCATAGAATAATCCGCCTCATGCACGCCCCTTCAGGAATGCTACCCGACATGGGGCGAAAGAAATAGAAGGCGATTACACGGAAGGACGAGACACTTGCCTGCAGGCGCGATAGTCCTGCAGCTAAAAGCCAGAGCTTATCGGCTGCTCTGGCTGTCTCTTTCTTCCGCGGCCATCTTACACTCGATCATCATGTCGCAAAACATTCAGAGAGTGAATGGTTCCCCGTTTTACCGCCACGATAAATACTGGATTCCTGGCGGCGACCTACATCTTGTAGTGAGCAAGTAATCACCCTTTTTGCTAGAAGCTACTTTACGAACGTCAACTGCCCCAGGCTGGGGAGAGGCTCTTCCGGGTCCATGCCTTTTTTCTCCTTCGTGATTCCAACTATTGGAGAGGAAGGATCGCCGGTCCAGTGACCCCGGGCGACTACCAAAGGCGACCTGGCTCGCACGAATCCATTCCTCTAGTCGTAGATGAGGATCCGGAAGACTTTGCTAGGTTCCTCTGGGTCTTCTATAACCCGTATGTCTTTCATCCTTTGTTGTTAATCCCGCGAGACTAATACCGGTATCAGCAAATATAGTATCTACGAGACGACTCTCGATCAATGGATTGTAATTCTTCGTCTGGCGACTAAATGGGATTGTCCCGATATACGGCAACTAGCTATTTCTTATATCGATGCATTCCCAATGGAAGCCGTTGAGAAGGTGAAGCTTTACCGGGAGTACAACGTTCCTCGAAACTATCTCCTCCCTCTGTATTTTGAGCTTGCCACTCGTGAGGAGATGCTGGAGCGCGAAGGATTCTGCTCCCTTGACGTTGGTACATTGTACCTCATCGTCAGGGCGCGAGAGATGCTCCGCGCTCCACGATCAGTCAGTTCTTCCGGCACTGACCAGACAGAGGAAGAAAGAAGGCTTGATATCTTTGCAACTGCTTTTGAATTGACTCATCAAGAAGTCCAAACGCTCAGAGCTTCAGGTGAAGATTCGTTGGTCTTCGTTTCAACCTTCTTAATCTAATTGAGTTCATCGTCACAATTAGCTGCTTCGCTTAGATCCAACGACTCCCAACCACAGCAACGACTGGGAGTCGGAAACGGCATCAGACATAGCAGTGGCTCTGGTCCTAGCTCGAGAGAGTGGAACACAAGTCGCGGGCGACGGAGAAGAAGCTAGAGGTCGGGAACCGGCCAGTGACCAGGCGGATGAATCACATATTGTGCAGATGGATGGGGTAAGTGTGTAAGACTGGGTGTCAAGCTTCTCAGGCTTTTGCCCTGCAGATTCATTCGTGCATGGTATAATAAGTTGATTTTTTGTATCCCAATATCGTACATACTCTTGGAATAATAGTCAAACTCCCGAGTTCTTTCACTAGACGGAAGACGATATCGATTGAAAACACAGAAGACAGCTCGATTATCTATTCCTCATCCCAAACATTCCAACTTCCAATACTGGTCCTTCTGTCCCACGCTACGACCTGCCCAGCCCAACACCCACTTTCTTTCCCTATCGCCGTGTCTCGCTTTTCTCTGCCCTTCACGGGTCCTCTTTCACCAAAGTGGCACCGTGCCAACGTTCACCACAAAATCACCCTTATAGCTGCGTTTCATGTTGCCTATCGCAATCATCGACACACTTTCATGCGGGTGCATTGAAGAGATGCCCCGTAGCGGACGTGTTTCTATATATCCGGGCAAGGCCTCTGTAGCCGGAATTATCCGGAACTATTGAACGACGCTTATGAAAGATTCGTAAGTTGTCGCGGAAAATATCAGATGAAACCTTGCTCAAGTACAGGTTAAAGCTCAAAATACAACCACTGTTGCGCCACATAATCCCACGGGCGTAGCGCTGCTCTGGCCCCCCGCGTTGATCTCCCGCTATCAAAGTAGAATTTCGTCATTGTAAGTAGTGTCACTCAAGACAGGGACTGTTACGTACTGTGCACAGCACCAACGCTGTTCCTGTCTTCCAAGTCTGGTCTTAAGCGAAGAACCCATTTTGCGCGTACTAATTTAGGAATGCTTCTGGCCATGAGGCGAATCACCTGTGCGAGGGTTCCTTCTTGGGATGGTTTGAACTGCGCACTTTCACACAGAGCGATCACCATTCTGCTGTTAAAAACAGTAGGTCGTCACCTGTTCCTATGCTTCATATTTCACCTCCTGTCTTCCTTTATCAACCACCTTACACCCAACATCATGCCTCCCCAAAAACCGGATTACCCTCACGACGAGCAGTATTGGCTTCGCGGGGGTGATCTCTACATCCTGGTGAGTGAACTCACCATCTTAGTGGATGGCTGTTCATGACTACCCATAGGCTAATCAGAAGAGGCTCTTCCGCGTCCATTCCTCTTTTTTAACCCGTGACTCCAAGTATTGGAATGACCAGATCCCTGATCCAGAACGTTCAGGCAACAACCAGAGGGCCCCTGGTTCCCAAGAGTCTGTCCCTTTCCCGATAGATGTAGACCCTGAAGACTTCTCTTGGTTCCTTTGGGTCTTTTATAACCCGTACGCCGCCGCATTTCGCCATTAGTTCGCAAGGCTAATGTCAGTATTAGAAAGTATGATGTTTATGAGGCAAATCGCGATCAATGGATTACGATTCTCCGCCTGGCGGTGAAGTGGGACAGTCCCACAATATGTGAATTTGCTATTTCCCATATCAAAAACATCCCAATGGCGACCATTGAGAGGATCAAGATCTATCAGGACCACAAGCTTCACCGAAAATACCTCTTACCTCTCTATATCGAACTCGCCATTCGCGAGCAAGCACTGGAGCGCGAAGAATTTCGTGCCCTCGACCCTGACTACGCTTACTGCGTCGTCACAGCGCGCGAAATGCTTCACGCTCCACGATCAGGGGGTTCTTCCCAAGCCAACCAGAACGGAGACAAAGGAAGGGGTGGTATCTTGAAAAAGGCTTTTGAACTGACTGAGGAAGATATCGAAATGCTCAAAGCTTCAGGTGAGGATTTGGCGTACTAGTTTCGATTTCTTTACTTTGATTAAACTTACTGTACCCAGGCATGTTTGATAAAAAGAAACCCTGAAACCCGGGGAAGTGGCCTGTGCAACGGCTTGTAAACAATTGATGGCGCTGCGGGTGGGTGGTATATCGTGTAGATGTTTGAAGTCAGTCAGTGACCGCATCTTATCGATATCCTCTCATGCGTTCCCGCCTTGTGTACCATGTCTCTGTTTCGTGATACCTGTTGCCCTTGTAAATAACAATGTATAACCGTCCTTATGTTACGCAGAACTGGACCTGCATCCCCGAAACACGGAGAACGAATGTCGGATATTGAGCGCGTTGAACCCTTAGCCTCCTAGACCCCTGTAAACCCGCAATGCCACATAACAATGCTTCAACGGTTTGAATAGGTTTGACTAAGGATACGGCGAAGACGTTCTGGTTCAGTCTGACCAGTCCAGTACTCAGAGAACTCGTAATTATGATTGTGAGCCCCACAACGAAATGCACTTCCGTCCTCCGTTGCCCGTTTTTCGATGCAACGGCCAGCCTTGCATCCCGGTGCCTTCGACTAGAATCCCGCCTCTCGCCCCACATCTCCCCGTGTAGCCGAAAAAGGATATGTGAATCATGGTGTAATCAAACTCATGGGTCGGGCGTAGAAACTAGGTCAGACGACCGGAACGCTGTCTCTCATTTGCATTGAGCTCAACCATGCTCCACCTGTCAGCGCCGAAGACAGTTGTAACTTGGCATGGCACTGAAGATAGTGGCAGTTACGTGTGCGCAGCACGAGCGTTATCCTGGTCTTCCAAACCCGGGTTTGGGCAGAACTTCTTGGAACAATCCACTTAAGGAGTGCTATTCAGAAATGTTCCTCTGGCCATGAGGCGAACAAAATGGGAGAAGGGTATGTCTATGAATGGGTTGAGGGCTCACTCTCTCACAGCAATCCTACGACTAAAGAAAGAGCCGTCGCCTATTCTTCGTATCTCATCTGCTTTCCTTCCCAACTATCTCTCATACTGATCATGTCCCAAACTGCTCAGGATCCGAGTGACCCATTGGTTTATCCTCGACATGAGAGGTATTGGATTACTGGAGGAGACCTTCATGTTCAAGTGAGCACCGCGTTCGCTCCCCTAGTCAAAAGCTGTTCATGAGCTCGGACCATTACAGGTTGGAGGAATACGTTTCCGTGTCCATTCTTATTTCCTCCGTCGTGACTCTATCTTTTGGAAGAGCCTGATCGACAACTCACGATCTCAGGGAGTTTACGGAAGGCGACCTGGTTCCCACGAGTCTGTTCCGCTTGTCCTAGATGAAGACCCACGAGACTTTGCCAGGTTCTTGTGGATATTTTATAATCCGTATGATTGTCACTCTCTCTGGGCTAATCTCACAAAACTAATTTCAATATCAGACGATACAACATCTATACGACAACTCTCGACCAATGGGTAGCGATTCTCCGTCTGGCGATTAAATGGGATTGCCCGACTATTTGCCAATTTGCCGTATCTCACATTGACAACATCCAAATGGAACCAATAGAGAAGATCATGATATACCAGGAGTACAATGTTCCCCGACATTATTTCCTACCCATCTACATCGAACTCGCCACTCGCGAGCGGGGACTGGAACGCGAAATGTTTCATACTCTTGATGATGATACACTGTTTTCCATTGTCAAAGCGCGTGAAATGCTTCGCGCTCTACCTTCAACAAGCCCCCCTCACGTCCACCAGAACGAAGAAACCAACATCTTGGCAACTGCTTTCGACTTGACTCCTCAGAAAGTTCAAGCGCTTCGGGCCCCACGTGGTGGGGAAGATTTGGTATTGTGTCAATTCCAGTTGCTTCAATTTGCTTAAGCTTACCGTTGCGATCTCATAAGGTATCAACCTCGGGTGAGGTAACTCCAGAGGATCCTGACCCGAGTGGTAATCTGGAGACGGAGACAGGACCCGATGATGCAGAGGTTCTGGTTCCGGCTCCAGAGGCTGAAACGCAAGTGGCGGATGAGGAAGAGGGACCTAATGATCAAGGAACGGCCGACAACCTTGGGGATGAGTGGCACATCGTGCAGATGAGCGAGGTCAGTCGGCGGCCGGGTCTTCTCGATGCTTTCACACGTGTCCCTGCCCTCCATGCCAAACTCCTCTTTCCCTATTCTCTTTCAATTTTGTTTATGTGCGCGGCAATAGCTTAATCTTGCTACTGCATGATGAGGTGGGAGAAATTGTAAAGTACAAGACGTAAAGTACAAGAGTCTCATGCGAAACCTTGGGTAGTCATTTTTGCTTTGTTCTAAGTACTGATTTGAAGCATCGCACACGCCTGGGACAGATGAGAATACAAGAGGACCATGAAGGGCACCATGAATCTCTCCCCTGAGTCGGAACATCTGTATGAGTCGGTGAGCCTCATGTATTCGGTCATAGAGGAAAAACAACAAAGGACTTCGTTGTCCTCACAAAACCAGATCATGTAGTCCGTATCAGTTGGCTATTTTCTTTTAGAAAACATTTATTGTCTTCATAAGTATCATCTATATAATCATTGATTTATAATTGACCATTGAGGACATAGGGTCCATGAACTAGCTAACATCACTTGTACTGACTATGTAATTTGTCACAGGATGGAACCTCACGGAGGGACACGGAGTCCGTCCATATGGGGTTCTTTTGTTGTAAGTCACTGATTGAGATGGTGTCAAAGACAGTTGTAACTTGGCACTGAAGATAGCGGCGGTTACGTATGCGCAGCATAAGCATTGTCCTGGTCTTCCAAACCTGGTTTTGGGCGGAACTTCTTTGAACAATCCGCTTAAGGTGTGCTATTCAGGAATGTCCTGTCCATGAGGCGAACAAAACGGGAGAAGGGTATGTCTATGAATGGGTTGAGGACCCACTTCCTCACAGCAATCCTATAATTAAAGAAAGAGCTGTTACCTATTCTTCGTATCTCATCTGCTTTCCTTCCCGACTATCTCTCATACTGATCATGTCCCAAACTACTCAGGATCCAAGCGACCCTTTGGTTTATCCTCGTCATGAGAGGTATTGGATTACTGGAGGAGACCTCCATGTTCGAGTGAGCACTGTGTTCGCTCCCCTAGCCAAAAGCTGTTCATGAGCTCGGACCACTAAAGGTTGGAGGAATACGCTTCCGTGTCCACTCTTATTTCCTTCGTCGTGATTCTAGCTTTTGGAAGGATCTGATCGACGGCTCGCTATCTATGGGAGGTTACGGGAGGCGACCTGGTTCTCACGAGTCTGTTCCTCTTGTAGTAGATGAAGATCCACAAGACTTTGCCAGGTTCCTGTGGATCTTCTATAACCCGTATGACTCTCAACTTCTCACAGCAAATTCCACAAACCTGATGTAAATACAAGACGATACAACATCTACAGGACAACTCTCGATCAATGGGTTGCCATCCTTCGTCTGGCGACAAAATGGGATTGCCCGACTATCCGCCAATTCGCTATTTCCTATATCGGCAAAATCCAAATGGAAGCCATAGATAAGATCAGGATATATCAGGAGTACAACGTCTCCCAAGACTATTTCCTACCCGTTTACATCGAACTCGCCACTCGCGAACGGGGACTGGAACGCGAACTGTTTCATGCTCTTGACGCCGATACTCTATATCCTATCGTCACAGCGCGTGAAATGCTTCTCGCTCCACCTTCAACGAGTTCCCTTCACGCAGACCAGAACGAAGAAGAAAGAGAAACCGACATTTTGGCAACTACTTTCGAATTGACCCCTCAGGAAATCCAAGCGCTTCGGGCCCGACATGGTGGGGAAGCTTTGGTATTGTGTCAATTCTAACCGCCTCGATTTGCTTAAGTTTACTGTAGCGATCATATTAGGTGCCCACCCCGGATGAGCCGACTACAGAAGATCCTGGTCCCAGTGGTGATCTGGAGCCGGAGACAGGACCTGATGATGCGGAGGTTCTGGTTCCGGTTTCAGAGGCTGAAGCTCAGGAGGTGGGTGACGGAGAGGGACAGGGCGGTCAGGAAACGATTGATGACCCCGGAGTTACGAATGAGGTCAGTCGGCGCCCACATCTTCTCGGTGATCTCGCACGTGTCCTTGCCCTGCGCGCCGAACTTCTGGTTCCTTTTTTCCTTCCAATTCTGTTTATCTTCGCTGCGGTAGTTTAGTTTTTGGTGTCCTGCTGTTGTATGCTTAAGTGGAAGAAATGTAAAGTACAGAGGTCTTATGCAAAATGAACGACGAAGTCTTGGATTGTCGATTCTTCTTGGTTCTACATAAGTACACGCGCCACCCAAACATCGAACACCCTTATTGATAGAATCCAGCCCAACGGTTAACGAAATTTGAGGATTTTCATTGTTGACACGGGTATTGTTTAACACAAACGCCCCAGCCAAACATGCGTTCCTCCGTTCCGAGTCCTCCGCCACCCAAAGAACCTAATGTCGTTCCTTTCTCGACGCGTCCTGCGTCTCCCTACCCTCCGCCCTCACACGCCTAATGCCATCAACGTAACCTCTAAACGCCTCAACTCCACAACAACTGGAGCAGCAGCAACACAAGTCCCACCAACTTTCGTCCAAAAACCACCCGCATGGGTGCGCTTCGCATGGCCTATCATCATCGCCAACGCTCTTCTCATGTAAGTCCGTTCAGCAACATCGAGCATTGAACGTGTGTTTATATGCTTAGCTAGGGGCTCTGCAATTGAGATTACATGGAACCATTGGGCGACGCTTGTGAAAGATCTGGAAGCCGTCGCAGAAAAGAATAGATTGGACGCTGCTCAGGCTCAAGCTAAGACTGCTGTCTCCACATCACCGGAAGATGTAAAAGGCTCGGTTGCTACTGCGCAAAAGAACCAGAAACAAAAGGAAGAAGAGGCGTATTACTGGGAACGTCGACCGACATGGCAGCGGGCCGCGTTCTGCGGGATATACGTTATGGGCTGGGCACTCTCCACTGCTTGGTTGCTCAAGTACCGACAGACATACGTCACGAAACTCAAGTTCTTCCGTGCCCCTCGTGATATTCTCACCTCCACCTCCACCTCCTCTTCCGCAACGACTACTACCAACGCCGTGCCCGGCACCAACAAAAAACTCAAACGCATGATCCACATATCCACCGCGTCAAACCCATCCGGAATAACCCTCCCCCTAAGTCAACTAACGATCCAAGACGGACGGAACGAGACGGAACTGGTTATACGCGCAAAGGACGTGTTGGATGAACAAGGAAAGGTGAAGAAAAGGAGGAGGGAGTATTGGTTTGTGAGTTTGACGGATGCGATAGTGGATGGTGCCAGGTTTGGTGTGGAGAGTGCCAGGGATAGGGTGTTGTATGCATGGGATGGTGTTGGTCCGAGTGCGGGTGGTGGAGGCAATGTGGGAGGGAAGGGAAAGGTGGGTGGGTGGAAGAGCGGGCCTGTTGTGAGGGATTAATTAGAGGATTCGTGGATACCGTCCTATGTGAAGCAAGTTTGGGTATAGAAGCTTCGATATATGCACGTAGACAGATAATACTAATATAGATGAATATATAACCTTAAACACCTCAAACACCACCTCTCTCTTAAGTCGCAGTACGCGAAGGCGGCGGATATGCTATCGATAAAATCCGCTCAGCAGTTGGCGTAGGTGTAAGGGTGATAGTGACAGTCGGACATGGAACTACCACCGACTTTGGGCTCGAGTAAACGGGCGGCCACCGAATGAACGGTAACGAGAACGAATAGTCATGTTCTCTCCCAGATGACGAATCTGACGACTCAGACACATCCATTCCATTTGTCGAAAACTATTTGTTGTAAAAAAAAAGCGAACCACCAGATGAAAAAGATCTGACCACTCGGTAGAAAAAAAAAAATACATACAGCGTGAATAGTTAAACCGACCCCTCTCACAATACTACTCCATATCAGAACAATGATCAATGCGACCAAGAATGTTTTAAGAAATCGGTGAAGGGTACGCCGTTGGATTTCTCTTTCGCGTAGTAGTTCGGCGATGTGCTCGGGAAGTGGGGATGTGTTCACTAGAATGTGAGTGGGCGAGTTGGGTTGATATGGTGGTGGTGAAGAATGTTGTGCGCTGGTGGCTGCTGTATTGGTATTGACTGCAGGCGGGTGGGAGTCGTATCGAGCTGTGACGGGCGAGGTGGGGCTTTTGAGGGGGGAGCGTTCTGTGGAGGGGGATTGGGATATGGATTCGTCGTCGAGGATAATCATGATCGGCGGTGGGCCACTGGGATATGCAGTTTGATAGAGTTGGGATTGATAAGGTTGGTGGTAGTGGTGGTGCGAGAAGGGAGGAAGGGGAGGGGAAGACAGGAGGACACGCGAGGAGCGCCCAACGGGGATGTACATATACCGATTGACTCATGTGCACCGACGCCCTGATTATTGATATCACCGTAGGTAGTTTATAAGTATCAACCGCGTGATACATCCTTGACATCGCACAGGAGAACCGGATAGGGTGCTGTTAAGCCACCTCGTGCGCAGCCGCAGTTGGAAGTTGGAAGCTTGGGGAAGACATGCGAGCTGTTCGGAATTGATACTGGGCTTGCATTGGTGACACTGGTGGGATCGCGAGACCTCGGTGGTATAAGAACTCACAAAAGGGCCGTGCTTTGAATCCCTCGTCGACCTGCGCGTAGTGACTCGTACTGGTATGATACGCATATGTAACGACATCGACATAAGTGTTTCTACAAAACGTGTGTAGAAAAACCCAGATAAGGGGATGAAAACTCATACCCAGTAGCCAGGTACAACCCAAATTGGTCCGCGAAGCGATAAAAATAACTGCTACGTTCAGCACCCTCCCACAATCACCACTGCGCTTACAGCATCACAGCATCGCAGTAGAAACATGTTATACAACAACCGACAAGATTGAATTGTGGCCGCCGTCGGGTATCAAAGTGGGGTGTAATTCTTGATGGCTATCGCATGAGATAGTATAGCATTGTCGAGGCTTCTGATCTGCCGGTGGGAGGAAAAGTGGTGTGTTTTAGGGATATAGTTTGAACTGGCGGCGATTGGTGCGAAACGTCGAGCGGTTGGTTGTTGGGGGGGAAGGCTAGGGGGTAAGATAGGGCCAAGGTCGAGGAACATGCTAGGGTTCTGGGTGGAGGTGGACTTGAAAGTGGGGCATGGGCAAGACCGAATGGAACACGGTGAATATGGTGATGATGAAGTGGCTAGTGTCGAAGTATTCGGACATGATTGGGCTGAGAAGCCGAGGACGAAGGCGTGTGTGGGGTACGAGCTATTCAGGTTCAACATAGCATGAACGTTTACCGGTCGGCTGTGATCACTGGTTGTCGAAATCCCACTGACGCAGCCGTTACCGTAGGCGTGCTAGGATACCGCGTTGAATATGGTCTGCTCGTGCCAAAGCTCGGTTTCACTACCGTCTGTCAATGAACGAAACTCAGATCAGAATTATTCTCGACTTTGGAGGGTGGGAACCAACCAAACTCACAGGCGTTGGATGTGGTCTGTGTCTTTCGAAACCCCCACCACCACCCCAACGCGGTCGACGGTGTGGTGGTACATGATGCGGGGGTCGTCCCCAGAATGGCAGTTCACCGCCAAAAACAAAGAATCGTATAGATTGTACGAGGATGAGCCATAGGAAGAGGATTCCAAGCGCAACAATGAAAGATCTAAAGAATCTCTTCAAGGCGCGGCTTGCAGGTCTGGAACAATCTGAATGCGAGTGTGAGCTTTGGGTACTAGGGGAGGAAGGGAGGAGGCTCGAGTGTTCATTTCCGGTGGTGTTACGGAAATCGTATCGGGTTGTTGTTACGCGGAGAACAGAGTGGGGATAGAGCCTTGACTGTGGTGAGTGGTAGGGTGGTGCTGCCGTTGGAGTTGTTGCACTGGGGAATTGATGAGGCATCGTCGTATGTTGGGATGAGGTAGGAAGGACTGGGCGAACTGGGGCCAAGTGCTGGGGATATGTATATGGGGGCGGGGAGTTCATCATTGTCGAGGAAGCTTGTGCGTCAGCGATATGATTAAGACATGTAGATTTGGCAGAATCCTCTGCCGTCGCGTCGCCGTCGATGATCATTGTCAGCAGAAGCCGATATAGTCCCCGTCACCGAGCAATGGTGGCGAATAGATGATCTGGTTCAAGTGGTGGAAGAACGTTAGCTCTTGGTAAAGGAGTGGGGAAAGGCAGGAAGTGAGCATACGGTTTGGTCTGTTGCACAAAACCCCGTTGACATTCTCAACAATCCACGAACCTGCCAGGGGCTCGGACATGTCCCCACCGGTTCTCTGGGTTTAGATGGGAAGAGAGCCTCCCTTGATCCCGGTTGGCCAATAAGGAATGGTCATATAAGTACATTATATAATCATGTCCATTAGCCGACATGCGTCATGTGATCGAGATGGGATTTTCTCAATTCCATTGGCAGCTACACATCGGCCTTGACAATTCTGGTCTTCCTCAATGCTGTCAGACTCGGAGGACGAGTTCCAGAATGAAGAACTACACAAGATTACGATAAATGAACATTACGCAAAGGCATTTCAATACAGAAAGGAGCGCGAGGAACTCGACAAACGTATGTGCTCATTCAACCCTGTGCTTAAGTTCAAAACTCTGATCCTGTTATTATTCTCGTTGTGTAGTCAAGGCCAAGTTAGGCTCAGATATATCCGAGTCCGATCTGGAGGATGAAGAAACAGACTCCGAGTCCGCAGAATCGGAAGATGAAGATGGGGAAGAGCTGACACCTGCAGTCGACGCTGCCATCCTACGCACCCTCGCGCGGATACGAAAAAAGGATCCTTCAATATACGAGTCCGGCAAGGACATATTTGAAGGTACGTCCCCTGGTTCTGGTCCTATGAGGGGAAAAGAGTACCCATGGTGACTCAGAGGAACAGGAAAAACTCGCTGCGAAAGCTGCATTCACTGCCCCAGGCAAAAATAAAAAGAAGGACAAAGACTCGGTGCGCCGTCTACCTCCCATAAGGTGCTTCAGCAGCTGACAGAAATCGACAGCACAAACCCGTAACACTACGCCAAGTGGCACTTGAAGCTCAACTTAATCCATCTCGGTCACCCTCTCCCGAACCACTCACACACGTCCAAGAACAACAAGCTCTACGCAAAGAGACCATTTCTGCCTTCCATACAGCCGTCGATGGTTCTGGAGACGCTGATAATGATGATCTCCTTGTTTTGAGAGAGAAAACGAAAGATGAGCAAGAACGGGAGGAAGAAGAGTATCGTGCGTACCTGGAGCGCGAAGTTGGGGATTTGAAGGATATCATTGGTGAGGCTGATACTGGTGTCCAAGTCGAAGAGGGGCAAGAGGAGGAAGGCGAGAAGGAGAAGAAGAAAAAGAAAAAGAAAAAGAAGGGTGGAGATGACAAGCAAGAGGAAGATAGCACACCGACGACCAAAAAGACGCGGAAGTCCAAAGAGGAAGAGGACCAAGAATTCCTCCTGAAGTATGTGTTCTTACCCCTCCCTCACCCAAAACCGGACTCAATTCCGCCTTCTTTAGTTACATCCTCAACCGCGGGTGGATCGACAAATCCAAAGACCGCGTACCAACCTACAACGAAATCACCTCCAAATCCAAAAAGTCCAAATCCAAACCCAAAAACATCTCTCAATCTGATTCCGAGTCCTCAAGTGCTGAATCACACCGCGACAACGAGAACGACGACGAAAATAATGACTCCGACACCTCCTTCGAATCCCTCGTAGACGCCTTCGAAACCTCCTACAACTTCCGCTTCGAAGAACCTAACAGCTCTGTCATCCCTTCCTATCCACGTACAATACCCTCCCTCGTCCGCCGCGAAGATACCAAACGTAAAGAAGCACGTGAGCGGAAGAAGAAACGAAAGGAAGAAGAGATGGAGAAGAAGAGGGAGGAGGTGAGGAGGTTGAAGGCGTTGAAGATGAGGGAGATTAGGAGGAAGTTGGAGATCGTTGGGAGGGAGGGAGGGATTTTGAAGGGTAAGGGGAAGCAGAAAGGGAAGGGGAATGCGGAGGATTGGGAGGAGGGAGATGAGGGTGGGGAGATGGATGAGGCGTTGAGGGAGTTGGATTTGGAAGGGGATTGGGATCCGGAGAAACATGATGCGCAGATGGCAGGGCTTTTTGGTGGCGAGGGTGATGGGGAGTGGGACGATGCGGGTGAGGTTGATGAGGACGGGAAGCCTGTCTGGAAAGATGATATTGACATTGGTGATATCCATATGTCGGACGACGATGCCGTCCCGGTATCAAGTAACAAAAAAGACAAGAAAAAGAAAAAGAAGAAAAAGAAGAAGAGTGGGGAGGCACAGGAGGACGAGGGTGTTGATGTAGATGCTATGGACGCCAATGTCCAAGCCATGAAAAAGGAGTTGGGTGAGGAGGAAGAGTGGGATGGGACTGAGGAGATGCGGAAGAGGAAGCTGGATGAATATATGGAGGAAGTGTATAACCTCGATTTCAACGACATGGTGCGCACACAGCTCTCGTTCACGACATGAAATTTCACCGCTAAGCACAACGTTCTTGGAATTTCATTTATCCAGGTCGGTGACCTCCCAACACGCTTCAAATACGTCCCGGTCGCACCGCAAACCTATTCCCTCACCCCCGCCGAGATTTTACTTGCGACAGATAAAGAGCTAAACGAATTTATGAGCATCAAGAAATACGCGCCGTACAAAAATGACGCTAGGAAGTGGGACGCAAAGCGCCAACAAAAACTCAGAGAGCTCAAGGCTACGCTTGCAGAGCGGGCGAAGAATGGCGGATGGTTGGTTAAGGATTCTGCTAACGGTGGCGCTAGTGCTACGGGTACTAATGGTGAACGCACATGGGGTGGAGCCGAGCCAAAGGTGAAGAAGAGGAAGGGGAAGAAGGAGCGTATGAGAGCCAAGGCAGCCGCCGCAGCCGAGGATAACGATGAGGGAGAAGGCGCGGCTGACGATGGGGATACCATGATGCAGGCGGACGATCTAAACTCCTCTGGGCCTAACGCGAGCACCGAGAAGTCGAAGAAGGCCAAGGGGAAGAGAACGGAGGAAGAGAAGGAGAAAGAGAGTGGACATAAGAGGAAACACGACGAGGTCGAGCCCGCGGAAGTAGAGGTACAGGAACCGCAGGAGCGGGAAGAGAACGGGAAACCGAAGAAGAAAAGGCGGCGCAAGCATAAGAAGAGTGGAGGCGAAGGTGGTGGAGATTAAAGTGGGAACGTGGTACTACTCTAGAGTAGTTGCACTTCCAGTTTGCGGTCCCGTTCGTGAATTGTATCCAATTCGTTTGCGCAACCCGTGGCCTTGCTCCTGGTTCTCTTCTTCTGTGTTTTGCCTACCAGCCTCACGAGTATTACAGTTACGCTAGTCTGGACGGATCAGGCTTTCCATTCACTAGCACCTCTCCCACTGTCAATCTCAACTTCTTGACATCAGATGTTTAATGTTACTTCGAGCGGCGATGTCTGTGGATTATTATGGCCTTCCTTTTCCCTGACTCTAAGTAATAAACATATACGTCCATAGCTCCGTCTCCTCTAGCTCCCCCATATCGGCGGAGAACGTGACATAATTCAAAGATAGATAAGTAGTATGGGCCTCCCGCCAGTTATCATCGATGTTTCTGCCGCGATAAGCTCGTGCCCAATCATCCGTTGGCAGAGCCCTGGTTGTTTCCAACGGTGTGACTTGACCCGCTTATAGGGTGTAACATTAATCTTGAGGGAAATTGGCGTCTTGGGTCCGCTGTGTACGCGTCATTCTCGGTTGTATTTCGTGTGACACTGGTTCGGATGCCACGAGGCTTGTCAGCGATCTGAGCGTTGGGCTTCTATGAAGGCGGGCGGGACCTAATGTCAGTACCAGCGGTTTTGAGGAATCAAGCATGGCTAAATATACGATATGAATATGTTTAATTTATGGCACATTCCAAGTTCGGTTTTACGTCGACGGAAAGAAGGATGACATGACTCGAGCGGTGTTGGCGTTTATTATTCGGCTGAGGTCGGCTCAGCTATGAACCAGAACGAGAATGGTGGCGAAGACTGGGTAAGAAGGGTCTTTGCGGAGCTTATCTTTGTGCCAACGCTCGACTCTTACTTCCCACGTCTAAGTTGAACGTGATCCCCACAGTGTGAAAAAGCTGAGTGTACAGCCGTACGAGTACAGCCTACACATCGTCACCATAACATTGCTAATTGAAAAATGTAATGCGGTCCTGCACGCCACCCCCTACCCCAATGGCCATAACAACCACTTACTTTTTCTTATCTTTGTGCTCTCGTAAATCTCTTACGGGCTCCAAGCCCCGTTGGATAGGACTAAGCCCATAACGTATCTTCTCGGTATCATGATGCGTTGATGAAACACGAGGTTCTGAGAAGACAATTACCGCAGTACACCCAAGAGCCAGTGCCATACAATCTTTCTCATGGAAAACCGACCGAAGAACTTGACACCATTCCATGTTGCCGTGTGGGGATGCCTGGATTTCCAGTGATCTTCCCAACTTCCAAGCTGTCTGACATGACTGCTGATTTTACCGAAGGCGGATTTCATTAGCTGTTGACTTTAATAACTATTCTGTCGAATGGTTAGCGGTTGCATTCATTTTCTGCCATGACCTTTGGTTCTTGGATTATCGAGAAGGTCTCGGTACCCATAAACTCGTTTAATCAGAATCGACAGGTGAACTTGACTCTGGCCTTCGGGTGATAAATTTTCAATTAAATCACCATGGAGAATCTCGCCGTGCCTTGGCGCCCATTTCACGGAGGTAGAGTGATGCCAGAGGACCATATAGGGGCATCCTTACTACATAGTCCCATGACATATACATAGACACCATGGAATTGGACGATTTGTGGCGTCGGCAGGGTTCCCAATATGATAATTATAGGGTGACAGGGAAGCCGCGGAGGCATTTTGGGACTCCCAACTTGAGAGTCTCCCACGACTCTTTGGAAGATTTGCGGTGTGTGACGCCGGAGTCCTTGATGGCGTTGCCCTCGTGGAGAAGGTGAGGTGAGATGGAGGGTCTTGGAACATTGGTTACCGGGACGGAACTTGGTCATTGTGAATGCACTCGGGCATGAAGATTACAATAAAGCGTTGAAGAATTGATATGGGACACAATTGGGGAACGCGGAAGACACCCTATAAGGGGGAGATTACTACTGTTGCAAAGGAGCGTAATAGTAGGGGTACATTTGATACAAAAACGAGAGATGGAGAATACAGTGAACGAAATCAAAACGGACAATAATAATAGTGGGAGTTATGTTATGTACTAAGGAGTGGCTGATTATTGTTCCGATGATCATTTTGTAGGTTTTGAATGCTATCAGCTATTCTATCCTGTGAGGAAGAGTCCAAGATTGAGCACGAAAGAGACCTGTGATACTATCATGAAGATGTTCTGAGGAGACGGGTGGGCAGGTTCGCGCAAAATGCGGCGATACGATTGACCGTCGTCGCTTTTCGTTGTTCTGCATTGAAAGGGGAGAGCCCAGCGCTATCCTCAGCATAGTAGTTGATGGTATGATGTGGTTCGAAGAGGATAAAGGACGTATTGATCTCGTATGGGAGACAACTGTACTTGATCTACCGGATACGTCGTTAGCCGTACGTCAAAACGGGGGAAATGGTCGGCTTACCAGCGTGATTGGTTCTACCGTGGGCTGATGATTTAAATGAAAGCCCGTGTCATAGGGTGAGGGGAGAGGAGAAGGGAGGGGGGAAGGGAGAGGAGAAGGAAGCGGGGTTGTCTCATCTTTCAGGGTCTTTAGCTCATCGGCGTCCGACTCATATCCCGACTCCTCCGAGGACGTCTCCGGGACAATGGATAGAGAGGCTGGCCTACGACGACGACGAGGGAAGGGTATCGTAGACTTCCCTCCCGCGGGAGGTTTCGGCTGCGGCTGCGGCTGCGGCTTCGGAGGAAGTTGAATAGCAGTATCCCAACACACAGCGGTGAATGCATCGAAAGGGGAGAGAAGGAGCATGTCATCGAGTCCGTCAAGACATTCGATATCGAATCCAACATCAAGCGTCGTTCTGTCAAGAACGAGATCCAATTCTACTTCCAACTCGGCTAGGCTGCAATCGCTATCTGCTCGGTGGACATCAACCGGGACTGTCTGAGAGCACGATATTGAAGCCGAGCCATCGACCGTCGCGGACCAGCCGAGAGACGAAAAAAGGTCGTTAGAGGAGACCGAAGACTACAATGTAAAACGTCATAAAATAGCCCTGAATCATTCAGGAATGCTGGGCACTTGCCATGAGTATCGTGTACGAAAGTGAGAATGCTACAGGGGATATAAAAGGTCGAGGAGTGAAGCGGAAGAGAAAGTCGTCTGGCGTATCGATGTCGGATGGGAAGAGGGATGCTACTTCCAATTGTGTCTGGGTGGGTGTCCTTATATCTTCCCGAAGGGAAACCGTAGGAGGAAGAGACCGCTGCCTTGTCAACGGGACTATGAGAGAGGGGAGGGTAGCGTAAGGACCATAAAAGTGCAGGTAGGCCGAATCACTAATTTGAACTTCATGTTATACCGAGCGAAGCTGTTCGATGTGGGCATCAGGACCCTTCTGTTAGATCTCTGATTGCAGCGCTCGAGCTTATGCTTCCGGGCTAAAATTGACATCGTGGAGGAACGAATTGCCGTCAAGGCAAAGACCGAGAACAAGTTTACATCATCGAGATCCAACTCCTAGGCCACATCATGGAGCAAGTGCAGGGGAGTTGTGAGGTGAGTATCACCTCACTATTGGAGGCTGGTTCTCAAGAGGGTTGTCCAAGGTTGAGTATTTGACCTAAGACATGTAAGGGGAATCCCAGGGTATAGGTCATGGGGACAAAGACACATGGTCGGCAGTATGTATGTAAAGCGCGAGAACCAGCAATCAGAGAAGCTTTCAAAGAGGAAAGAGGGTGACCAATGTCCGCTCGTCCCAAAACATTACGGCTTCGGTGTCACACAATCACGTGATGCTATAGGTGGTCTTAGGTGGTCTCACTGGATTTCAGATCCACTTTTCATTGCCTCCTTTATTGTTTAATGTTAGGGTTTGAAGAGGCTCGTTCCGGTGATCTACTGGATGCACGAAGCAAGGTCTTATCGTGAATTACCGACACTCGTTTAACTCGAAGCTTTCTCTCCACTTTTCCTGACCACCGGTTAAGAATCTAGCAAACTATCTTGCACCACCATAACGTTTGAACGTGGGGCTCCGGCTCGAATGCCACGACGGGTCACCCACCAGCTCTTCCACTAGCCCCGAACGAAATACAAATATATCTATATTATCCGGATACGCCTACATATCGCGTAAGGGGCCTAGTTCTTTTGGGTTCTATTTCAGCTCGCCCACAGAGCTTTCGGGAGGGAAGGGCATGTCGACGTTTGAATTCCGCCGCTGCCTTCGGAGCTTTTCTCAAATTTGTTTGGATAGGTATGCACTTATGTCCTCCCTCCTGCGCGTTCCATCGAATTTCTTCCGATTTTAGATTCAGCGCCTATTGTCAGCAGAAATGGCGGATGTGCTAGATCTACGGAGAGTGGACCGCGCTGAATATCCGTGATGCTACCATCACTACCTACTCGGAACGCTCGCGCAAACGACACCCATCCCATCCTACAGTGAAACATATCCCAGGAACGCGGCGCCCGCGATTGGCGTCTCCTTGTCCTTAACAACCTTACCGGGCGAAGCGAACCGCTTAGCAAGCGGCAAAATCTTGCTTTGAAGTAGCTGCTATTTGCGAGTGCTACGCTACCTTCCTATGACCCTGAATAAGCTCTTGAATTACCCACCTACCATCGACCCGATATCTTTCGGAAAAACTCCAAAACATTCCGAACCGGTAGCGGAGTCCCTACCCATGTCTGAAAGAAGTCAAAGATGATGGTTTCTCACTACGCCATCTCGAGATTAGTGCATTCCTTGTGAATACTGCATATGGCTGAATTATATCAGGTCCCAGGCACTTTCATCAGGGTTAACAACCTGCCTTTTGTTTAGTACCCACCACACCGTGGGTGAGGCTCAAGTAGTGATGAAGATCACCCTCGATCGAGGGCGCTGTGGGTCCCGGTGTCTCAGGATTTACCCAAGTTATTCTCCCCTCCGTGAGTACCGAGTTCCCGCCTCTCCCTCATATAGGCCGTGATTTCACCCCGCAAGCAAACATGTCCTTCCAGCTCCCTGAGGACGGGCGACTTTTCAGAGTCAATTACGCCTCTATTCTTGGACTTTCGACTAAATGGAAAATGCTCGGACTCAGAACTATGGCCATAACCGTTTCAAACAAACCTTAGATGTATCATCCCTAGACTGCGATCCAGAACTGGTCGTCCTTGTGCGCTATTGTGAGGTTGAGGGCCAAGTCAACTTGGAGAAGAGTGATACATTATCGGTTGAGCATAGTCTTCAACTGAAATGATTTACCAGCGTTTCACTTGGGAGAAATAGACTGCCTCCCAAATCGTGTATCTTTTCAATAAGCCAAATTTGGTTCCAAGAGCCGTAAGTCCTATGAGGACTCCGACGTGAATGCTGCCGTCCTAAAACTGGAGGACGTGTTTATGCGTTATAGAGCCTAGTTATCTCAGTCTTCGAATAGAACCTCATCTGTTCTGGAAGCTGAAAGCAATGCATACAGTGATCAATGCTGATCGGCTGCCGATTAAAACAAGGATAAATGATATAAGTAGAGAAGGCAGAATAGGGGTGCCGAAATTCGGTCCAGAATTGTGACGAGAAGGCAGTCTCATGCCAGCGGCTCGGTGGAAAATCGTTCCGTGAACACGCATCATTGAAGTTAAAACCCTCTCTGTTTTGTTACCTTTCACCATATTTCAACGATGCGCAGCAAATGTTACACTTCGCTTTTGATCTAGAACGTCCTCTCAAGGCCAAAGAAGACCCCACTTCTGCTGCGGGTTGTCAACGTGGCCTATAAACGCCCGTTTATCGATTCCACGATCACCACCTCGGGGACATACAAAAGCATCTCCCCTTGCTCTGAATTAGGGATTAACACGATCCTCTTCGCTTGCCACTATGGAAATCTCCAATCCCTCTGTATCGATCAATGCACCCCAAGTTACACATAGGGACATCGATTACTACATCGAACCCCTCATCTTCCGTGCACGTATCCTCCTTCGCTTCATCATGCCTGACAAATGCTAACCGGAAGAGTAGGTAGAGGATAAGCTGTTTCGAGTCCCTCGAGAATACCTTTCTCAAGAATCATCTGTGTTTCTGGATCTGCTCCAACTCCCTCAGCCCACCAACGAGGGCGGTGTTGCTGAAGAGGGATCCACGGATGCGACTCCAGTGATACTACCTGAACCGGTCACTGCGTTCGCCTTTCGCACATTCCTGAGCATATTGTACCCGTATGGCAGGTGCGCCGTACTCTCAAAGGGAACTAGTCTTTTGGCCCTGATGGTTCTCCTTGATAGCTCGGATCTCGGCATGCAATTCACCAAGGATGAATGGCTGGAGGTTCTCGAGCTGTCGAGGATGTGGGACATGCCCACGATACGGAAAACGGCCATCGAATACCTTCTACCACTCCTCGAGGACGACCCCGCCTATAAATGGAATTTATCCAAAAAATATGACATCTCTGACTGGACGCGGCCTGCCCTGGAGAAGTTGGTTCGACGTAATTCTCCTCTCGGTAGTAGAGAGTACCAGATGCTTGACCGAGAGACTCTGCTGAAAGTCGCGGCAGTTCGAGAATCTTGTTATCCCGTATTCTATGATTCTGACAGCCGGTATGGGAACTTCAGCTCGGAGAACCACACCATCGGTCACTGGGATATCCGTCAGGAACGTGGTGAAACCATAGTTGACTTAGATCCCTTCAATTTCGACTGCCCTTCCCCATCGTTGCAGTCTGAACTTGACGAGTATACGACCTCGGGGCATGATGGTCTTCGGAAAAGCGGCGAGTTCTATTTCGAGAAGGTCGTTTTCCAAGTAAGCTTGGTCAGATTCCAGTAAATGCATTGTCTTGATTTCCTGATCTCCAGGTCGAAGATCATCTTTATAGAGTACCTAATCAGCCGTTCGCCCAGCACTCCCCAATTTTCAGACGTAATTTTGAAAAACGAGGTTTCTCCAAGTACGATCATCACGACCCTTTCTTGATTAAAGACGTCAAGAGAACCGATTTCGAATATCTCTTACGTCTCTTCTTCCCGCCGTGAGTCGTTTTGTCTTACATCGCAACTAGAGACGGACGTGACTTATTCTTCGTTGAAGAAAGTCATTAGAGGAATGGGAGCCGACCTCGGAAGAATGGGCATCGATTCTAAGGCTCTCGGCAAGATGGGACATGACGCAAGTGAAAAGCTTGGCGGTACGAAAACTCGAAGGCCTTGACTTCGGCAATGTCGCCACAAAACTTCAGATGGCTCAGGGACTTGGAGTCCAAAAGTGGTTCTCATCTGGAATGAAAACACTAATTACCCGGAAGGAACCACTTGCCACCCTTGAGTGTCAGGTTCTCAGTGAACAACACATTCTCCAAATCCTTGACCTTCGAGAGCGAGCGCATTATCGGAATCAATACACAAACCATTATTACGGCTACTACACTTATCGCGTACATATTAGGAATGAACGTGGGGAGATACCTGAGGGTGTGGACTTAGCCGAAAAACTATCAAGCTTGTTGTAAGGACACAAAGATTACATTTTGTCCTGTTTTAGTTATCACTAGAACAAACCACAATGCCGCACTTTCATGCATGACTGTTACAAAGAATGAGTCAGCCTCAGAAAAAACTATTTTGTTGTGTTACAAGGTTTCGCTTTCGCTCGTCTCATTCATCCTAACCCACAACCCCCCCTTCACATACATGGTCAGATGAGAAGCAGGGCGCACTCTGTCCCTGCCCTGTGGGCCTTTCTTCCCAGCCCATTCCTTCGGAGGCAGCGAATCCGGCGGTTGCGCGTCCAGAGCCAGGCTGAATGATGAGAACTGTTGAAGTAAGCGGATAAGGAAGAACGACGCTTCATTATAGGCAAACTACATGGCCTGTGAGCACGCGTTCATCGAAACATGGTACAAAATTCACTGACCTGTTGGCCAAGACAAATCCTAGGACCAGCATTGAAGGGTGTAAAAATAAAGGGGTTTTTGACGAGGTACTTGTGTAACCTTTCATCCAAGAATCGATCAGGGTCGAATTCAAGTGCTAGGAGCCCCCATTAGTCGGCCGCGGAAAGGCATTTCAGATATCCAAGGCTTACCGTCTGGTCCCCAAAGGTCTGTACGCCTGTGCATCAAAAAGACAGAGTAAAGGACCCTGCAAGGTGCAGAGCAGCATAAACGGTCTGTTCCCAGCAACATTAACACCGTGCTCACCTTGTACCAGTGGGGATGTAGATGGGATCGTCGGAACCGCTGGAGGGAGCAAGGACGACTGGTTTGTTTGACGTGCTGGAATTGAGTTAGGCAGCGGGGTCTACGCATCGGAATCTTCGATAAACTTACCGACTATTTATAGGACTGGTTTACAATCATCAATTTGGGACGCGAACAAACTCCAATGTCCTATAATACTTACACTGCAGGATACAACCTCAAGACCTCTGTGGAGTAATTAGCTCAGCTGGAGCCACTGAGGACAGATTCGATTGCATACCGTTGAGGAACGCACGGAGGTATTTCATGTCACGGATGTCGTCGTATGTTGGCCGGCTCTTTGGACCAACTACGGAGAGTATCTCTTGGCGCAAACGGCGAGTGATATCAGGGTGCTCAATAAGCATGTACAGCGAGAAGGTTAGCAATGATGCAGTCTGAGAAGGTCTCAGTAAAGGGTGGGTAAGGGTCTTAGGTTGATAAACTTACCGTATCCCGAGAAGCGACAAGAAGGTTCACGAGCTTCAGTGATCATGAGCCTGCCGGTCACTCTAGAGCCAGTCAGGTGGGACGGACCTCGTCCTTGATAACTTCCCGGTCTATTTGAGCGTCAGAGAGATCACATAAAAGATGGAAGTCAAAAGAAGGCAGAACACACCATGAGTCTGGTCCACTAAGTAATCGAGAAGTGTCTCAATTTCATCCGTTCCTGAGCCTTTCTCTTTCTCTTGTTTTCGTTTCATACCCTCCTGAACGAATGGCTCCACAAATCGGTCTACTTCCTTCCGGAGCGGTGCAACAGCATCTCCCAAGATTTCCTTCAAAGGCCAAAATGTACCTTTTCGACCGCGCAGAGCCACAATATCTTGTCCGCTGACGAAAGCTTTGACAAAAGCATTGGAAGGGTGGTTTTCGAAAGTCAGAGAGTTGGCTTTGGCAAGAGGAGAAGGGTGAGCCGGGTAGGGAAGACCTGCTGAGAGGGAGTGTACATCACTCCGGAAGAGGAACTCCGTGGCAGAATCAAGTGTGAACCGCGAAACGAGATCCTTAGTGTTATGTTGCTGTCAAGTTGCCATACACCCATAAGAGAGGATGTCGTACCTGAAAATCGATCGGATATCCTTCAGCCAGGCGATGCTTTGCTTGTGTTAGTGCGTCTTCAGCATGACGATCAAAAACGTCAAAGTCACTGATACGCTCCCTGCTGAAGAAAGGCCTTGTGATTGAACGATGGAACCTGAAGGGTAGGGAGTCAAGAACACTGGGAAGCCGTCAATTTAACCAAGGTACTAACTTCCACATCTCGCCTAGTGGCAACTCAGCACAACGTTTGTACGCGCAAAGCACTTTACGCACCATCCGAGTTGAAGACTCCCGTACCAAGCAATGATTTCAGTTGGGTGAATACAAACGGTCCTGCGTCATCCCTCAGTCATCTCTCATCCGACTGCGTCGATAATTACTCACCCTTTGCGAAGGCTTCGAACTGAGTAGCGAGGATAGCCTAGGCATAAACCGTTAGCGCGGAAGCTCCTGGGAAACTAGCGGTTCACATGTACTTTTACGTGCTCTGGCTCCGTTGTGAATACCTGAATGGCGCTTGCTCAGTTGCGCTCAGTGAAAACGGTAAAGGCTTTCACGCACTCGCTGCTCTAGGCCAACGGTGAACCTATATGTTTGGCCGAACTCCTGGCCCCATTCGAAGAAAAGGCCGGCTTGGTGAAATGAGTCTCGTCGTCAAGGCAAGGGTCATATGATTTTCGCTGACCTGGATATCCACTCTTGAAATTCTCGATGAATTGCTTGGATGCCTCGACCGAGTTCACGCCGATATGCGGCGGTAACACGGCACCATGGGCTTTCGCGTCCCTCGAATTGTTGCGGTCGTTCAAAAAGGGTTTCAGAAGGAAATATAGGAGACGTGGAACAAGACTGAGAAAGACTAGCACCCAGGAAGGCGCCGTAAGTGCCAGCAGATCGCATATAACCGTGAGCATTCCGTAAGCAACAATACAAGGAAATAAAAGATGGGCTAGGGAGCGTCCTATGAAATCAAGGCCAGGGGAGATCGTCATTGTCGCTCGTCAAGAGTTACCCAGATGCACTACAAGGAGGAGGATAATGGGGGATCTTCGTTATAGGGCCCTCCCTCTGAGAGAGACTTATATACAAAGAACCTTGCGGTTGTTCAATCACGTGGATAAGCGAATGTTTCAGTTTGGGTTGCCTTTTCTCAGATGTCAACGCTCAACTACGGTCATGTCTGTTTCCCTGTCCCCGTCCCCGAGTCTGCTGCCAGACTTGATTGGGATGATATAGCGATGGCCGAGGATGCGACATTTTTGGACTACTCCACGACGGAATAGAAACACAGATGCTCAAGTCCTACCTCGGTTACTCGAGTACGATCCCTCGATATGATGTAAGTATACACAAGCGCTGACACAACTTGGATGATCAGAATCCGATCACAGAGCTAAGAGAGCTTCCGGCAAATAGTTTACCGGTTCCTAAAATAGATATGAAACCCAATAGGCGTTATACACACTTATACATACACCTCGGAATCCCCTGATGGCTGAAGATGGTTGAGCACCATGCTCTGAAATCCAACCATATGAAAAATTCTCCACGCTGACAAAAAGGGACGAGTATGTGACAAAGAACAACGGGGATGTTTATCCACCGACCAACAAGTTAGCCATAGAAACAATGGAAGATACATAAGCTGCGACCGGGGATCGACGCGAAGGCACGGACCCTATTATTCGGAGTGTCCTCTGTTGCGAGGAATTTCATTCGTCTCCAAGGGGTAGTGAAGGAGGCCCACCTATATGCGACCTGGCATTGGGGTCCGACGCTTGAGGGTTCCATTTGGAGTCGGACTTTTGAAGGATGTCGACTATGACGAAGATGCTCTGCCCGTTTCTGGAACAACCTTTAGCTCCCCTCCCTTACCCTGTCCAAAGGGTCTACATGTAGTGCTCAGGGAATCGCATATACTTATCATGAAGTGATTGCAGTCACTCTAGCAGGAACAGTAGCGCCCACTCTTGAATTCTCAGCCAAACATTCGATGTTGTGTCAACAGCAATTAAGTATATGCTGTCCCTTGGAGAACCCCGCTGTAACCAGTGACATCTACAACCCATTTGGTGGTGCATCCGGCAAAGTACACTCATGTAGGGAGGCAAGGATAGTTATCCATTCTCCAAGTTCAAGCTAGACAGTTTTCATGTTACGTTCTCCCCCTTTCATCTTCGCACGCTCCTCAACAGAAACCGTATAGAGGAGCAAACCACTACAGTAGGGATCACTAATCGAGTGCATTAAATTCATGAGCGATTTTTAGCGCGATGAAAGCGTCTTGGGCTCACCTAGAGAATACGGCATTGCTTTTGCTTTTAGAGCTGATGCACAAAGTGCGAGTATTCTCTCCGATGTTGCTATAAGAACAGGTCGAACGGCTACTGATACCCTGAAGACGCAGACAGTAAGCATCACTGCATTCGTACACCTATAGCGACAACAGTTAACCTCAGTCTGATTAATTCCAGTAGTTTAGCTTGCCCTGAAGTTGGCTGCGAGGGTAGTAATGGCGAGTGCAAAAGCCGAAAGAGCAGCGAGATTCATCCCGTTGATACTAACGCTGTGATATGTAGATTTAATTCTGGTTCTGAGGGGAAACATTCGTAGCTCCTGGAGTTTAAAATGCACTCAAAGAAGTGCCTGTGTGGTGCATTCGGTGAATAAACGAAGCCTAGGACGTTGTCTTCCAGGTTGATTTGCCCTAAGGGCATAATCTTGCACTACGTTACCTGCGACGAAGTCCTGCCCCAGTTGGACCAAAAGCAAAGAAAAGGTTCGGAACCGAAACAACCTGAATGAGAAGAGGTCTAAGATAGCGGCCTGCCACTCGACGTGCCTGCAACTTTCACCAACCTGGGCCAGCCTTCCAGCTTCAGCTAACACTTCTATGGTCTGGTCAGAGCCGCCGAGCTTGTGTGCATCGGAGCCTCCCGATGTGCGTTTGGCTTGGTGGATATTGAGTCTCAGACAGATGATCTATGCATGTAGTATTTAAATGAATGTCCCAAGAACTCAATACTTTCATACTGTTTTCCAAGCCCTAGAGTTGACTATTCCCTCTCCGTCTTCGTTGCTAATACTCGTCCCTTGGAGTAAATTGATTTGACATTTTATCGAAAGACGGCGTTCGGCCACTTACTGTGCGAGCTTGTGCTGGAGAACCCACGTAGTAAAAGATAAAGTTCTCCAGCCTGCATGTATCCAGCATAGATAGAAAACAAGCTGGCACTCGTTCCCTTGCTAATAAGCTGTGACTCGTTACCCTCTGTTGATATCTTCGAGAAAGGCATCGTTATGCAAAGAGCAAGCGCTATTAGTAGATCACCTATAAGACGCGAGTCTATGCAGTCGTTCCGGTTCGCATTGATCACTACAGGCAACGTCGAATTTGTCACCATCGGAGATGACCCACTGTCATTCCCGGACGGCCCCGTGTTATCTCTTTACGAGCGTCAGGAGTGATATTCCGGCCTTAGACCGCGTTTCCAGGTGGATAGTTGTTTATTCAAGGTTCCTCAGTACTATTTCTCCCGTTACTCCGATAACCTCCCAGCCCTTTCGCATTATCACCCTGAACCATGGAAAACCCGAAGGCAGAACAGACCAAACCCAATCCGACTTGAGGGTGTGAGCAGGACCGACTTTCGCGGGCTTTTGAAGGTTCTGTATCCATTGTACATCGAACAACGCAAGTGGCTAGTTTCGCTCATGGCATCCACTAACCTTTCGTGGGGAACCAGTAGCTCCTGCAAAGGACCTCCCACTGTCTAGCTGGATTTCTGGGCTCAAACTCGCCACATGTGAGGATTCACTGATATCCGTGAGTGTGCCATCCAAGAACTCTCTTGTCAAGATGAGCGCCGTCGACCAAGTTCAAGTCCTTGTGAAGGACTAAGGACTGCAGAGTCTTGTCCTCGCTCATCGCAGGACATAACGAGCCCGCACGCCGAGCCCGCACGCTCACTCTCGACAGGGCCCCGATGGGGGAAAACGGTGGCGGTAAAAGTGCGAGCACGTCAGCGTTCGTCTGGCGTTGAGGCTTCGACCCAAAGAATTAGTGTTAAATATGCAGAGGAGGAAAGCATACACGAATGTTCAAAGATGAGATACAGGATCTGAAGATAGTCTATACTTCGTTTGGTGGTTCCGCCAGTTCTCATCACATGCGGCATTTTCTGTCCCTTGCTGTGATTCAACTGCCATGTATCAGAGAAAACTGTGACCTCATAGGATGTTCTGAGTACTGCGGAGAGCTTCTGCGCAGTGCCTCGAGGTCGATAATCTGTATTGATCATATACCTTGTACTTTCTGTCTATATTAAGAAAGCCGGTCCGGTATATTCTGGACATAGAAAGAATTGTCCGGGCGCTTTGCTTTCCGAGGCTTAAAGGAGCCGACATCACAGTGAAAGCATCTTGTCACAAGATGGACTTGCCCGTCCATGACAGAAGTTCAGTTACAGTGGGATCCCGACTTCTATTTCTCGTTCAAGCGACCCTTGAACTCTTGATTTCATGAACCAGGGTTACATTACATCACCTATCGTTCGCAAATTGATATTTATGTTAACCAATGTTTGTTTCGATAGTTTTAACCCAAAGGAGTGGTCCATGGGCGCGAAAGTGACGTAAATGATGCCACCGGGAGGACGAACCCGGGGTCGTCATTTCACTCAGTGGGGGTACGTCCCAACACGGTCTCCTGCCCTTGACGTTTTCCATGGGACTGCCAGCTTGTAATGTACTGTAATATACCACCGGCGGACGGTTACGTGGTCGCGGGATATAAACCATCGCACTACTCGTACTTGTTACATGCGACATTCTGTGGCTAAATTCCAACACATGAGCCACTAAAAGGCATGTTTCTCGTAATGTAACCCAACAACTTCATAGGCTTATCGACACAGGATGGTCTTGGCTGAGACTTCAGATTGCTTCAGAACAAGGTCAAACGAGCGACCCCACGTGGCCCTGCCCACATGATAACAGCTCAACGATAGTTCTTAGCACCTAATAATTTCGTTCGTGGACTCTAATGCATATAGTCTCACCTTCGACGAGGTCGGGCTGGCTAGGCGGGTCAGTTCAGTAGTAGCAAGCTCTGCTTCTCATAGCTGCACCGTTGCAGTAATCGGGTCTTGGTCACGACTTCAGATTGTGCCAGACGCGGCAGACAAACACATCAGCATCAAATCTCATAAGTAACCATAGCAGGAAGACAAAACCCCACCTCCTGCACCAGCTTTTCCCCGATGACCTTAGAGGAGTCCAAGGCCCGGATAGAATATGAGCGAGACAACGATTATTACATGGAGATGACCACATTCCTAGTACGTTTCAAATTATCCACGACGTTCTTGCTGGCATCTTGACGATAGGGCCTGACCTGCAACTTTCCAGGTGGATAGCTGTTTATTCAAAGTCCCTCAGTACTATTTCTCCCGCTATTCTGATATCTTTTCAACCCTTTTCACACTACCACCCCCGAATCATGGAACGCTCGAGGGCCGAACAGACCAAAATCCAATCAGACTCGAGGGTGTGAGCAAGAGCGACTTTCAGGGGCTTTTGAAGGTCATGTATCCATTGTACGTTGAACAACGCAAGTGGTTACTTTCACCTGTGGTATTCATCGACCTTCGGTAGAGAGCCAACCTTGTCTCCTGCAAAGGACCTTCCCTCGTCTGTCTGGATTTCGGCGTTCAAACTCGCCACAATGTGGGGATTCACTGACATCCGTGAACGTGCCATCCAAGAACTCTCCTCTGTCAAGATGAATGCGGTTGACCAAATTCTCCTTGCCAAGGAATACAAAGTCCCGTCCTGGCTCATCGCAGGATATCACGAGCTCGTACGTCGAATCCCTACACTCTCCCTCGACGAGGCCCAGAAGTTGGGTTTGGAGACTTCCATTCTGCTGTGTCATATCCGGGAAGAGATCGCCGCTACTGGTCATAAATACAGACACTGTCGCAGAGAAGACCGAGATTTTACGGATATAGTAAGGAGGGTGTCCGAAGATGAGATACAGGATCTGGGGTAACAGCCCATACTTCGCAGGGTGGTTCCGCCAGCCTGCCACCGCACGCGGCTTCTCCTGTCCCGTCTTTCGATTTACTTACTATGTATCATAGAAGAGGACTCCTTAGAACGTTCTGAATACTGCGGAGAATCTGCGCAGCGCCTCAAGGTCGATCATATTGATCATCTGTCCCATCCCCCCTTTTGTCCACATTGAGGAAGGTTCAGCGTATTCTGGATGTGGAAAGAATTGTGGGGGGGGGGGGCGCGCGCTTCGCTTTCCGAGGCTCAAAAGAGCCAACATCAGTGAAATCATCCTTGTCGCAGGATAGGCTTGCCCAACCATGTCAGAAGTTCAGTTACAGAGGGATCCCGACTTCTATTTCTCGTTCAGGACCTTCCAGGTATGTAGAGTCGTTTCAATCGCACCATTAGATGAAGCACTAACTGCTGGCATCAAGGTCGAGGATACATTGTTCCGCGTCCCTCGCCACCTTTTGCTTATGCCAAATGCGAACCTTCAGGCTGTACCACAAGGCACCGATAACAACGACGACCTGGTGGTGCTCGGAGCAGACATCAAGAAGAATGATTTCCTTCAGCTGCTTCGTGCTGTATACCCAAGGTACGTCGGCGCAGCTCCGGGACTTCCAAGTAACTGAACGCCCTTTAGGCACTTTAACACTCCTGAGACGCTGAGCCCAGAGGAATGGCTCGTGGTTCTCAAGCTGAGCGAAACGTTCGGCCTCGATGATGTTCGTCGAAAAGCGGCGAGAAACTTGAGGGATAAATTCTTCGCTGGGGATCCGATCAAGGCTCTTTTATGCGCGAAGGAAAACGCGCTGGATGACTGGATCGAGCCGTTGATTAAGAAAATAGTCGACGAAAAGAGAAACCTGAGTGAGGAGGAGCTTGAAAGTGTTGGCATCTCGTTGGCTATGAAGATCGCGTACGCACGAGGGGCGGCTGGTTCTCCTATACAGGAGGTAGCTGGCCCCTTCAGCAATCTAGGGCTTCCCACCGGCGGAGGTAAGAAGAAGGGGAAGAGGGGGAAGCAATAGTGTTGTTCCAAGCAGTCCAGATATCGTCGACAGTCAGATGTATTTTACTTTTGCCTTTCCATTTCCTTTTGAACTGGAAGTTACGCGTAAGTTATCGTGCCCGACGCCGCCCAATCATCATACGCACCTTGCTCCCAGTCCCGTCGTTCGTACTCGCTCATCTCAGGTTCTACACTCCTCTTCTGTCCAAAAATGACCTCCTTCCATCCGATTTCCTCCTTCGCCCGCGAAGCGCTACCTTCCGAAGGCGCAGGCGGACGTGCTAACCGATGAAGCCGGTCCAGCTCATCCAGTGAAATGTTCTTGTCCTCCCGCAATTGTTTTGCTACCGACTCGAGGATTGACAGACGCGCTGCAACACGGGCCCTGTCATCGCTTATTGTGCGTTTCTGGCTAACAAGGTGGATGGATATCGAGGTTATGGCGAGGGAGTAGATGGCATGCGGAAGGTACGTGCTGGTAAACATTTTGACAATTACATAACTTGTAAAATGTGAGTTAATTCATGCCGAAATGACCGAGGTTCCGGAATTGATTCAAGCCGATTGGTTGTCATCTGGCCTGGAAGTCTGCTTTTTCTCGAAACTACGTCGCTTGCGAAATCCATGCATTCAAAAGGGAAAAATTTGCGAGGGAAAATACAATGAAGTTGCGCTACAAACGTTACAAGAGATCATAACAACTACCACTTGGGGAGAAGATCATCAAAGAAACTGGTTGGCTTAGACTTCTCCGAGGGGGACTTGAGGTCATTTTTGTTGACCACAACGCCCTTCGACTTCGCTGTCGGAGACATGATGTTGAAGGGGTTTGTGGAACTCGACGTCCCCATCGGTTCGATCTTGGTGCCAGCACCTTGAGCATCAGTCGTGGCAGTATTGTCCGTGGAAACACCATCTGCAGTCGAGACCTCCTTACCGTCACCCGCCTTCGCCACACCACCAACACCAGGGGCCACAGAGGAACCTGCCCCAGAACCCTCCTGCGAAGATCCAACACCGTTCTCATCCTTTTTTTCTACATCCAACTCGTTACCATCGTCCTTCTTTTCCCCCTCCTGTGACTGCTGCACCGTCTCCTCAGCTGCCACCGGCCTTCTTTGTTTTTCGTCGGTTCTTGGCATTGGAGAGCCATTCGGGGCCATCTCCTCCTGTTTCTTTGTCCCCTTCTTTGGTTTCTTCAGCTTTTGGCCCGGGTTGGGTGTCCCCGCTACCGGAGTTTCGGGGGCGGGTGTTGACGGGCGAGACGGGTCGGCTCCCTTGCGGAGCTGCCCCATCCGCCCCGTTTGCACCGGCGGGAGCTCCGGTTTTGGCGGTGGCACCGGGGGCGGGTCCTGCGGAGGTGTCAGTGGTGCTTGGGCCGGTGCTGCTGGCGGTGGTGGCGTGACCGTTCGTGGTGGCGGGCCCGTCTGTGCTGGCGCCTTCGTTGGTCGTAGTGGTGCCGTTGGTTGTGGTTGCTGTTGCTGTGGGGCCAGCGGTGCCGTTGCCGGTGATGGGAGCCAAAGGGGAGGAGGCTGCAGGAAAAAAAAAAGAGAGATGGTCAGTATGATGTAGAAAAGAAATTAAAGGACGGTTATCACCGGTCCACCTAGTGGTGTCTCAGGGGCGGTATCATCCTCTGGAGGTGGGGCAATCCCAAACAGTTCCCGCACAAGAGTAAATAGCTCATTTCCGTGGAAGTTGGCTGGTGCTGGTGAACGACAATCGACGGGAGAACGACGAGACACTTCACGAAGCTGAGCAATCGTGAGTGCAGTTTCGATGCCTAGACGGCGACCCTCAGCAGGCGTAATAGGTGCATCGCGCTCGCAAAGCGCAGCATAAACGGGGATGAGGAGGTTCCTGTCGACGTCGTTCTCCTGATAAACGACAACACGATCGATGTCGGGCATCGATTGTTTCTCCAGTTCACGGACGGCGAGAGCCTTCACCTCGGGGAACGACCAGCGATGAGCGAGGTTAAGGATAGACACCCAGTCAGCGACGGAGGTGTGGTAGAGGGAGTACTTCCTAGACAAGGCTCAGAACCGGGGCTTGGGCGAGCGAGAAAACCGGGCTACTCACGGGTTGTAGAAGACCCAAAGGAAACGCGCAAATTCGTGAACTTTGACATCATCTAGCACGATGGCGTTCGTTTCATTGGTTCCTTGGCGAGACGAACCCGGCGAGGCGGGTGTTGCAAGCTTGCCCTTAAAGTAAGAGCTCTCCCGCTCGAAGAAATATCGGTGGACGCGGAAGACATGGTGCTCAACCTGCGGGAATGTGATCAGCCAGACGCTTAATCATATCAGACACGATGACAGCGTACCAGGAAGAACAGATCACCGCCAGAGAGATAGTAGTCCTCATAACGAGTTAAGGAGCGGAAGGCGTTATCGTGAGTCATTGCGAGGAGAAGAGCGCCTTGCTGCGCGAAAGATGGAAAGGGAGGAGAGGGGGGGTTGTGGAATAGGGATCGATGGAGACGGTGCTCAGTATTTGAATCCAAGACGATAATGGGGAACACGTGTACGGACCAACACCACGTTTCCGTCAAATCAAACGGTTTTTTCCTTGCATTCAAGCTCTAGTTTTATCCTTTGTTCCGATCGACATGAGGCAGCGATACCCTGACCATTGTTTGCACAGGCTCGACGTAAGATTGGGAGCTCCTGCGTAATACTCATTGTCCCGCTATATGGCTCTGTACGTCTTGAGTCACACTCAATGGTCTATGGGTATGGAACCACCGAGCCAAGGATACGGTTACTTGAGGTTGTTGTAAACGGGCCAAAGGAGTTCGAGTTCGAGGGTTCTGTCGAATTAAATCCGCGCTGATGGGAAATTCAAATCCCGATCAATTCGCTTCGGCTGCACAGAGTTGATGTGGTGCGCGTCTTCATACGTACGCGCGATTTTTGGTGAGATTTTTACGGCGGGCGTACGAATGGTTTTTGTGGTGGAGAAGGGGATCCAGCCAGAGCTTCCTACTGCCATGAAGTGATCGGTCGAGGGATAAAAATAACCTACGCCTGGATCAAGTTGATCGCATATGACAACTGACGCCAGAGAAGACCTGACAATGTGATCATATCAACGCCTCATCCGAGCGACATTACTGCTATCAGATTTTGACTGCCGCGCTCCTCTGCTGTGCACCCTCCCTGGCCGCGCCCAAGAGACTGAATTGCTCCTCGTGTGGCGTACGTCCAATTCGTCACAGCCGGCTATCGTGTCCGTCCGCAGCAAAGTTAAGAATTGCGCAGTACCCCCGATATGTGACTTCGAAACAAGAGTTGGATTATATAATAAACAGCTACACATAGAAGAAAACAGAGTGGTTGATCACCCGCGAATCATACGCACAAGTTACTATTACATGTTGGATGGCAAACACAATCGTCCAATAACGAAAAAGTAGAGTCGGAGCCTACCTCTGAACTACCATCGAGAGTTGACATCCTATGAACTGCTCAACCGTTCGCGATCACCAGTCAGAGTTTCGGGGCCTCCCCCTGGTCAATTGATAGGGGGCGTATTGGGAGTCGGTCCAGGGTAAACACCTATGAAATACAAAAAGCATAGTAAGCTCAAGCCATTAATAAAGAAGTAAAATACCATATTACCTTCCACATGCAAGGCGGCATTCTTAAAGGTCGAGGCAATGATTTTGTTGACTTCCTCGTCTTTGAGGCCTGGGCGGATAGGGCAACGAAGAGGGTCCTTGTTTGCAGAGGGTTGGCTGCGAAGACGCTCGCGGGCTTGATGTATCAAGACGAGTGTCTCGATCCTCAAGGCGCGAGACTCTTCCAGCCCGAGGACCTCCTCCCGGCGTGCAAGTTGCACGTACAGGGGGAAAAGGTACCCCTCGGGAACGTGGTATTTCTCGTACAAATTTATGCGCGCAATAGGACTCAACTCTTGTCGCCCGATGTGGCGGGTGGCCAAATCCTTGATTACGGGGAATTCCCACTCGTCGGCGTACCGGAGGATGGTAATCCAGTTGGCAAGTGTTGCCCTCGAGTAATCGCCATATTGACTGAAATACGGCTAAGCAGAAGCACATGTCCACAGTAGAAAAGTGTACCGACGTATTATAGAACACCCATAAAAACTGCGCAAAGTCTTCGGGTTCCTCATTAAGAACAATGGCGTTGGAAGTGCTGGTCCCTCTGGCTGTTGGTGTGTCTTCAGGTGACACTGACACCCCGAGTTCTGTCCTCCAGAGTGCGGACTCGCGCACAAAGAAGTAGGAATGGACTCTAAACAAGGTGCGGTCCGCCTTAAGGCCGCGTCAGACCAATGACATGAAAACCATAGCCCAACGTACCAGAAAGTATAGATCACCTCCTCGAACGTAGTAGTCCGGATGCGTAGATAGACTAGGGCTTCTCTCAACACTGCTAGTGTTGGTATTGTTAATATTCCCGTTGGGATGTGGCATCATGGAAAGGCGAGAATTGTATATTCCAGAGTATGGAAGGGAACAAGGTAGATAATGGCGCAGAATCCACGGGATCAACCTTCTTATCTAGCCAGGACCTGGGAACGAGAAGTGATTTGTGTCCTTACTTGGAAAGGAACCCTAGTTCATCTGCCTCATGTTGGTTAATTTAGGGAGTGAGAAATTGGACAACCCTCATAAAAGCGCAGATAGACACAATATCGTAACGGACATATTCATGTCAGCTTCTAGCACCGCTAAGCTTGTCCTCAAATAGTTGGACCACGGAGAAACGAAAGACTTATGTGGTGATGGGCGATGGGCAAGTGAGTGTGCGACCGTGTACAACCTCGAAACTTCAGGCAGGATCAAAGATGTTCTTTGCGTCGTGGTACGAGGGATCGTGACCATCGATTACTAGAACTTTCATTTCTGACCCTGAGCATGATGGATGTATCAGCGACAATCTTCCATATCCTCGAGAACAATTGGCAAAGAGAAATCTAGATCCTTGGGCAGAATCCAAGTTGCAACGTCGTTACAAGAAGCTCTTGCCAAATGTCGGATTGCGGGCGGATGGTCGGATCTTGCCTGTGTTCTGGAGCATCCGCCGCAAGGACGTCGACTGAACGTTATCTGTCAGACAGAAAAGTGCTGTGCAGAGCACATACATAACAGGGAATTCGAAGACTACTGCGGTCAAGATCCGCTTGTAGGTTGGCGGATGTCGTCAGCATGTGACAGCCGTGATGATGGGATTAGTGTCATGCCGCGGAGTGACAATCAGTGCCGCACCTGGCGAAGAATGAGCCAGGTGCAATTTCTCGTGCCCAAACGTGACTGTCACAGGTATTAGATTCCGTAAAATAGTCATACTCCCTTTCTTCGTCTACCCCCCTTTTCAAATCCCTTGCTGACAGTGTCCTAGACAAATTCCCCACTCTTTTCTTTCTCTTCATAATAATTTTGTGCCCTTCGTTACCTGAAAATGCTGAGACAAGCTCAAGAAAATCAGCGTCCCCCAAACATCCCAGCATCCCAACTACGAAAGCATCAACTTGAGTTCATCGCAGCAGAACTTAACATTCCCCAAGGGGATCTTGGCCAAGCAACAGTCACGGAGCTCAGACGTGAAATTAAGAGACATTTCGAAGCCCACCCTGGCCTGTGAAACGACCCACGCTACAACAGGCTATTCCCAGAACATAGGGGTCGAGCTGCCTGGCGTCCCCAAGACAGAATCATCCCACGTCCACCTTCACCAGCCTCTTCAAGACACACCCCAGCAGACCTACTACACCCCTCTCCATTCCTGGATATACAACAAATTCAGAGACCCTTAACCCCACCAAACAGAGTTGATGGCCAAAACGATGACCAAAGAGAACAACCACAGGCAGAAGACCAATGTCCCCCATCACCTGCTTCAATACTCAGTGAGTGCTCCCCTATTATATTCCTGGCCATGACCCCTCCTCCATCATCACACTTGAGATAGCTGATGATGATCACCCGTTGACGATGGCTTGTCATGTCAACACACCACCACCATTATGCCCATTACACATCATTACCATCCTCATGGGACATACCCAATTTTTTCCAACATCACAAAGGGCAATACCCATTATTATAAACAACATCATTATTGTTGCTACCATATCAGGGAACCATGTTATTGACCTACGCATTCCATTAGGACCACCATTCATCCCAGACCCCTTCAATCTACAAGGTGCCAATTCATCCGTTAACCTCTCACCGCCACCTGTGGCATGAAAAGGACACCCAAGTATCATTCCAGGGATGGAAGGGGATGCACTCCCTTTTCTAATCCCAGAATCTGTTTGCCGAAAATTCCAGTCAGGAAACTGGTCATCACACGTTCCCCTCACCTTTCTAACTGACTGCTACTGTGCTATAGGCAATGATACCCAGGCCCTCCAAGATTGGTATTCAATCGATACCACCACAGGCCAGTTCGTAGCAGTCAAGAAGACATTACCTGACGAAGAAGAGTACAAAATCTCATTCAACAAATGGCAACAGGCATGGTCATGCCTATTAACACTCCTCCAAGACCATCTTCCTGATTTGTATCTACCATGGAAATTGCATTATGAATTCATTTTAAACAATCCCACACATGCCTCCAAGTGGGACTCCTGGCGCCTATATGACATAGAATTGAGAAAACAATCCGTTCACAAAGGGATTGACCCCCAGATCTTCAGCAAGTCCCTCTGGGCTCTTGTTGAAGCCTGAGCAACAGAGACCCACATCATGAACAGTATCACTGCTCACATGTCTGCAGCCAGTAAAACTGGCCCCAACACTCCTCGTCCCTCATCCTCCAACCACAACAATAACCCAATGAAGTCCTTTCAGAACAATGCGTTACACCCCCCAGGTTGATGTCTCATCTGTGGAGACAAATCTGGCCACCATTACAGCCACACATGCATGGCCACAAAGCTTATCAACGGAAAACCATGCCTTCTCACAATACACCCAAAAGATGGTCAACAAAAAGACAAAGATGGCAACAGTTACTGCTTCTATTGGAATGGGAAGCTGGGGTGCCGCTTCGGAGTCAAATGCAGACATGGGAAACATACATGTACCCTCTGCAGCAGTGACCATGGTGCCCAATTGTGCACCTCCATCTGATTTACTCCCAATTGTGACACCCCTCATTGCAGAAGGATGGGAATGAGAACTCCTTTCTCATGGACTATATGATACCTTTGTAGATATTCCTTTAAGCCTCCGCAATGGCTTCGACATGGGCGTTCATTCATTTATCCAACATACCTACACACCACTTAATCACACCTCCGCCACTAATAATCCTGACATCATTGAGTCTCATATTGCTAAAGAACACGCAGCTGGCCACTACTTTGGCCCATTCTCAAAATCTCGTTTAGAATTCCTCATCGGCCCATTTCAGACACCCCCCCTTGGAACTGTTCCAAAATCAGACAAACCAGGCAAGTTTTGTATCATTCAGGACCTCTCATACCCTCGAAACGACCCAAACCACCTCTCCGTCAATTCTGAAATAAATTCTGACCTCTTCCCATGTGATTGGGGGACATTCAATGAAATCTACAACATTGTTCATGACACACCAGAGGGTACACAAGCAGCAACAATGGATGTTGATGCAGCCTTCCACTGCTGCCTGATTACCCCCAGTCAACAAATACACTTTGTTGTAGGATGGGATAAGTCATTCTACATCAATTACAATGCCCCATTTGGTGCCAGTAGCTCAGGGGGAGTGTTTGGCCATCTCACTGATGCAATGACAGCACTAATTCACAAGACATCAAACTCAGAGTGCAAAAACTGGGTAGACGATTTTGTCCTGTTCCATTCACCCAGTTCAATCACTGTAACATCAGGGACCCCTACTTATTCCTACCATTTCAACCTTGACTGTATCAACAAACTTGCCAACTGCCTTGGCTGGCCCTGGAAATCCACTAAAACACACCCCTTTTCACATATTTTTCATTACCTTGGCTTCCTATGGAACATCATCCTCTGATTTGTGTCAATCCCTCCCGAAAAAACCCAACGCTACTTAACGAAAATTTCTAATTGGATTACACAACCATCCTCATCACGAAAAGAAGCTGAATCAGTACTGGGAACACTCATTCATTGCTCACTTGCCCTCCCAGATGGCCATTCCCACCTCCCATCAATATCTCGTTTTACAGCCTCCTTTGAAGGAAAGTCCCCCTTCAGCCGAAGACAACCAAACACAACTGTCCGAGAGGATATACAATGGTGGATTACAGAACTCTCAAAACCATCATGTGGTTCCTCAATTACACCAGCACCACTAATTTCAGCAATTGAGTTCTGGGTAGATGCATCAACATCTTTTGGAATAGGGGTTGTTTTCAATGGTGAATGGGAGTCATGGAAGCTTGGCCCAAGATGGAATGAAAATCCCCATTATCGAATTGGTTGGGCTGAAATCATTGCAGTCAAATGTGGTATTTGTCATGCCTTACACCACAGACACACTAATATCCATTTCCAAATCAAGTCAGATAACACTTCAGTCATTGGCGCAATAAATGGAGGCCAGTCCCATAACCCTGAACACAACAAAGTCCTACAAAGAATCACTTCACTCCTTCATGTAAATTCTATTTGGATCTCACCATTATATGTCTCCTCCGAGTCCAACCTCGCTGATAAACCTTCTCGAGGTCTCCCTCTCCCTAATTACAGATGTGCTCATTCTACATTTACTTTACCTGATACCCTGACTCTATTTATTAAACCACATCCTGACCTTTCATTGATGTAGTCACAAGTAACAATACACATCAGTAATGTCACAGTCACACATTACCTTCACTAACTCGGTACCAAATTTTTGAACAACATGCCTCAACAACACCCACAACAACTCAACCAGATCACCTCAACTCCCTCCACCTTGTATAACAACCAGCATATACACCCCCCAAATGGCCTATCCACTCTCTCACTACAAAAAGTCCAGACAGCTATTACACACAGCCTGGCCCCCTCAACATTACGAGGTTACCAACTAGCCATTCAAAAGTACTTCGAATTCTGTGACAGGGAGAAGATCCCAATGAAATCCCGTATTCCAGCCCAAGAACTTGTTCTATGTGCATTTGCTGCAGATAATGTTGGTCAAGCCTCAGCCTCAGTAGCATGGAATAGGATCACCGCACTCAAGGCCTGGCACACAGCCAACAACTGGGAATGGAATGGCAGTGGCCACCTAACCCAGGTCCTTCGAGGGGTCCACATCCTAACACCCATATCATCACAACAACCCCCTCATTCACCAATAAATTCTCACATGTTAGACCTCCTGCATTGCTACCTCAACCTCCAAGACAATTTCGACACCACTGTTTTCGCATGTGCATGTACAGCCTTCTGGGGACAGTGCCGCCTGGGTGAACTCCTCCCTTCATCATCACACCAATCCTCCTCAGCTTCCATCCCCACACACACTGCAATACGCCTTTCAAAGAGGAACAAGACAGCATGGATCCTTCACCTCCCACGCACAAAAACTAACACAAGAGGAGAAGATGTTGTCCTAGTTCGACAAAAAACCCTCTTGAACCCAATATCTGCAATTCAGCACCATCTACTTCACAATGTCACTCCTCACACATCCCCCTTTTTCGCCTACACCATACAAGGCAAAATTCAGACCCTTACCAAAAAAGCTTTTCTTGAACGTTGTAACCAAATCTGGGCCAGGTCTGGACACCCTCGAGTGACAGGCCACTGCTTTCGGATTGGTGGTACTACAGAGCTCCTACTAGCAGGAGTCGCGACAGACATAGTTAAGACCATGGGTCGTTGGTCATCAGATGCCTTCCTAAAGTATTGGTGCTCAACAGAGGACATAATCCCACTACATGCACAAAACATTCACCTACACACCTCTTAACCCAACCCCTCCTGACAACCAACTGCCTCTGGGGGTTAGCCATAGCCTCCAGGAAATGCAACGGCTGTGCGGTTGGTGGGCGACCCGTCCGCATTCCCCTTTCGGCCTCACACCCTGGTTGTCAGGGGTCTCCTTGACCTCCGATCCACCACTCCCAAAGTCATTCGCACTTTCGATCTCCTTATTATCGTATCACACATTTTTGTCACTATAATAACACTAAAATCTCCCTTACCTTTCCCTACCGTCACTTCAGGCACGAGAACACATACAGTAAGTAACAATGAATTTGATGGACAACTGACAGACTCGTCTGTACCTCATTATCTAGCGTTGTCTCACCCCCCTTCCATTGCCTGAGCTGTTACCTCCAGAGTTGAAACTGCGACCAGCACATTACCTCGCTCTCCTTAGTGACTGTTATTACACGTGTTAGAACGAAGCGGAGGGTTAATGGTTAGACTCTATCCCGCCTGCGTAGTTGAACGACGATCTCAACAAATCGACTTCTGGCTACTATATCCCGACTAAATCGTTTCGAAAGCCTTTGTAGCAAATTATAAGACTTTCCCCCATTTGTTCAGGCGTCCAGGGAGTGGGGCGATAAGGCAGTCGCTCACCTTGTTGGGTGTTATACAACAGCCGGACCATTTTGCGCATCAACGAGACATAATTATTGCGGAGTCCTCGAGATTCATTGCAAGCTAGAGTACAAGCACAACCGAATCTGAATTATAGGATGCCTATTGCACAAGAGAAACGAGATACTATACACCAAGATCGATACAAGAAGGCGAACTAGAACAACATGTCAAAACGGGTACCACCGGGGATGAAGATGAAACCCTTTGATACAGAAGATTCAGCGTCGGAGTCTACCTCTTGCCAGTCCCAATCGCAGTCATCCTCTGAATCGCAGGAGTCATTCATCCATTCCCGATCACCTACCACCGCCTGTCCCTCTCCCAACCCCTCCTCTACCTCTGGAATTGTTGCTGTTGGCATGTCCTGGAGTCGGGCCGCTTGACGCCCCGCTCGTGGAAGCTTGACGGGACTCGCCTGGGCCCACAACAAAAAACAAATGCGTGAGACGCAGGCCGATTAGTAGGAGAGAGGAGGTACCGTGTTACCTGTAGTTGGAATCTCATCCACAAGCGAGATGTGGAACGTAGCGGAAACAACTTCGTCGATATATCGTTGATCAAGATCGGTACGGATCGGACTGAGCCTGCGGTCCGCCGAGGGTTGAGCTCGAAGGCGTTCGCGCGCCTGGAAGATCAAGACTAAGGTCTCGATCCCTAAGGTGCGAGATTCCTCGAGCCCGAGAGGCTCTCCTCGACATGCGAGCTGCTTATACAAGGGAAAGAGATATTGTTCTGGAATATCGTTGTTCTGGTATAGCCTTATCCTTTCGACGGGATCCATATCCAGACTCTGCAAGTGCCGGATCGCCAGCGTCTTGACTTCAGGGAAGTCCCATCCGTTGGCATATCGTAATATGGCGATCCAGTCTCTAACCTTCCTCCCCGAGTAGTCACTGTATTTCCTGAGAAGTATTGAAGGTGAGCCACAAATCAAGCCGACGATAGGACGACTTACGGATTATAGAAAACCCATAAAAGACATTCAAAATCCTCAGGGTCCTCTTCGAGGATGATGGCGTCGGAAGGACTCATTCCCTTTGTCAATGGTGGGTCACTCGGAGATGATGGCACAGGGAGTTGCTTTCGCCAGAAATTTGATTCGCGAAGGAAAAAGTGAGAATGAACTCGATATAAGGTGCGATCCAACTGGCGGATAAATGCATGTCAGGTGTGATATGATAAGGATGGGTGATGGGTGCAGCGCACCAGGAAATGAAGGTCAGCACCCCATATAAAATATTTGTCCGAAGGTGAGAGGCTGGGGCTGCGCCCATTGGCGGTATTGTCTTGACTATCAGAGGTGGCATTCACGGGTTTTGATTTCCCCATTGCAGATACGAGAGGAATGTGTATTCAGAGTTGTATGGAAAGAGGTAAGGCGGACGAAAGTATTGGGCCTGCGAGATTAGCCTTCTTATATCTTCAGCACCCGGGGGAGAGAAGCAGCCCGAGCCCTTTCGCGGGCACGGGATCTTAATTTATTTGCCTCATGTTGGCTAAATCAAGTCCTGGCTTGAAGGGTGTAATGAGAAACTGTACACGCAGGTCCTCAAAAGATGCCTATCGTAACAGCCATCTCCACGCGAACTTCTGACACCAATGGGTTTGTCCTCGTTGTAGTAGGCGAAGCACAGAAGCGGAACTTCAAGTGTCATTGGGATAAGCAGAGCGACAACGAGCACACTCCTGAAGCCTCAAGGCGAGGACAATTTATTCTTGTACTAGACCCGTTCAGATCATCGGTACTGTGACTGTCATCTTTGCTTTTGACGTGGAGCGGCAGTGCGTCGTTCAAGCGTCTTGCATGTTACAGAAACCCATAGGCCAGGAGAACCCTAGACCTCTGCGCAGCAAGGTTTCAACAGAAGTATGACCAGGTGGTTAGAGCGAGGCGCGGGCTGATAATCAAATCTCCTATATCCTCGATCTTCTACAGGCCCACGTTAGATGAACGTTATTGACAGGAAAACATCGATAACATCGCCTTACAGAGCATGTGCTTGCATATATGGGAATCTGAAGGCCATCAAAGATTAGCTATTCAGTTGACGACCGTCTGAGGCAGCAGATGTTACACAGCAGGGGATACAAAAGGGTGAAGAGTCATTACCTCACATATGGTCGATTGCATCAAGTAGATACTTCCTGCCCAAAGTATCAAACTGAATCAATTGACCAGATCAAACCCTCACAAAAGGTAAACCCGAGATATATTATTATTGTACATACGTAACCATATTCACAAGCTCAAGCTATAAACACACATAAGTAAGACTACGAGACAATACGGCACAAAAAGATGAGGATGCATAATGGAAGTACCTACGGAGTCTTGAAAAGACGGAGATCGACCAGTATCTGTCATTTGACGCTGCCTCTGTCCATTCTCTAGATCCTCGGCCACACCTCCCTCCATAATAACCACCTAGTTCTCATCCGATCCCTGGCTGCTAACACCGGAAGCACTTGAACCGTCCGCACTTGAAACGTCCGACTATAAGAATATAAGTCAGCCTAACTACTGAAATCGCCCAAGTAGAAAGTTGATACCACATCGCTCGCCACGGATTGCGCATCAGAGTCAAAGACTGGCGGAGGGACCCCAATAGCCTCAGCGACGACCTGCGATTTCTCTGCGTCGCTGAGGCGTCTGGGATGTGGAGTTGTGGGGGAGCCACTTCCTTCAGTATGCGGTGACGTGCGAAGCATCTCGCGCGCTCGGACGATACAAAACTTCGTATCGTCGTCGAGGACGCGAAATTCCTCGCGAGTAAGCATCTGTTCACGGGAAGCGAGCTCAATAAAGAGCGGGAGCAGGTCGGCCTGGGGTGTGCCGTACTCTCGAAGAATTTTTATCTTCTTCACAGCACTGAGTGAGGTCGTTTTGATGTGAGAAATGGCAAAGTCTCGTATATCTGGACATTCCCATTTCGTTGCTAGTCGAAGGATCGTGATCCATTGTTTCGGGGAGGTATCGTAAATACTGTAGCGACTGAACATCAGGTTAGTTTGGAAAGTTTCCATTATATGGACTACATGACTCACGGATTGTAAAATACCCAAAGGAAGGCGGCAAAGTCTTTGGGTTTCTCGTCCAAGAGCAAGGGGGCCGACTCATGCGAGCCCAATGCCTTCTGGCCGTCTTCAGAGGTGTTCGTGCCCGCGATCCTATTTTTCCACCACAATGACTCGCGTATGAGGAAGAACGAGTGGACGCGGAAGCGCGTCCCCCTAGCCTGTGGCAGCAAGTAGTGAGTAACTGATGGACGAGACCATATCCATGCTCACGAGGATATGAAGGTCTGCCGTCCGAATGTAGTATTCCGGATGTCTGGGGTAGTCGTTTTCGCCTGGGTTCGAAGTCATGGTAGGAGGTCAAGATGTAAGCTGTGTGAAGTCGTCGTTAGCGGGTCTTTATTCTTGGCTTGAGTGCTGTGAGAGCATCGCTTTCCCACCGAATAGCTCTAAATTTGGAACAATGATTAATGAGCGTTCCTACTAGTACTTACCTGTGACTTCGCCGCCACAAATTACCAATACCCCCTTTCTGGGAGCGTCCCGTAATGTGGTTAACAGCACAAAGTGCAGCAGAGCTGGCCCTGAAGAGGAAAGGTGTATTGCCCACAAGAGATGATACCCGCGTCTTCAACCTTTGTGACTGACAGGCGGCGAGGGCGGGATGTGGGCTTTAATACTTTGAAGACCGCGTTGGGGCTATTGGAGGCGGCGAAACGTTGGCACCCAGTAGAAGGGTAGACAAACGGGGTATTAGATATTCGCTCATTTTGTCCTTCTTTGATTTGGCTCAAGTGAATGATTCCCTCACTTCAAAGTATATACATGATCTGAGCGGTGCTGTGTACGGCAAGTGGTCATTGGTCTGTCTTTCTCCACTCGCTGTCGCTTTATATTCGGGTTGATTATGGAAGTGCGCAGCATAGGAGGTTATCGAGTCAGAGAATGGTAAGTATCTCTCTCAACCCATTCCGATCTCCTAGGAGGGTCCAAAGGGGCATGTTCCTACCACCTGATACTCGCTCGCGCACCGGGGTAAAGCTTCGACTTGGAGTCAAGTGCTAAAATAGAACCGCGGGCGGAAACTGGACTCGGAAATTCCTTCAGTCATTCAATAGTGACGCTTGAGGGACGCCTGGAAGACTATGTGCATGACTACCAAGTCCAATGCCCCGATGTAAGCTTGCAGTGGAACTGACAGAAAGCTGTAGCTTGTGGATGGAATTCGGCCAGGCGCCCACCACACACTGAATTGTCCCACACTTTCTCCATATGATATTCGAAGTCACCTGAGGAGTCGGCGTGAGACATGGAGAGGCGACACTGTATGATGAGCGCTTCACTTTAATCTCCGCAGCTTGTGCGCAGCCCTCAATCCGCAGTCCCGGCGACCGTATGTTTTACTGATCTTTATCCTTGACAAACGCACGGTATAAAACGGCTACTGGAACCATATCATATCGCTCGTGATCCTCCAAAAATGTCTGGTAAAACTCCTGTCACTGGGCCAGGGCAGCCTCTCCTGTACAATGGAGCTGGGTCTCCCCCACCCTACGGGAGCTCAAGCCATTATCACCACCACCACCATCACCACCATGGCGTAGCCTACGTACCCCACGCTCGTTCTGTGCCTGTAGCCGTACAGCCCCCCGGCACCGTTGTAGTGGTCAAGGAACGGGCACGCTGTCGCTTACTTAGAACTGTGGTTCTCGCAATCATCATATGGTTACTCCTGAGCGCTTTTGTGAAGAGTATGATTGTGCTGACTGGATGGGGCTACGGATATGGACATGGGAGACCCCGCGTATGGCATATTCAATGATTACGTTTGAATTGACTCTGATGTACTTGTACTGGCAGCAGTGGACCGTCGGGCCTGGCACTCAAAGTCCAGATTACCCTATTCCAGGAGGCATTAATGTGACGTCATGCGAGGAGCCGTTGAGAGATGGAGGCCCAAACCAAACGACTTTCCAGGTTCCTTCGTCCTCCAATGCTGTCCTGCTCTTCGCAAACGGTCCTTGGATTCATGGATCTGTTCGGGTGACTAGCACCTCTGCGCAGACAGACTCCGTGAAATTTTCTGTAGACCTCTCATCGCAACATAATCGGGAGGCTGATACAATCGTCTGCTCTCTAGAACGAGGGAATGGGGAGAAAGGTGTTGGCATCTTTGTAAGTGCGCTCATGCATCCGATGAGCAATGAACAATACCCTAATATGCAACCGCTGGCACAGAACCCCCGGCATGAGAGGAGGCAGCCCTGGGACGTTATCCGTTACGACGTCGTCGTTACATTCCCAGAGGATCATCCCGTTATTAAGCGTTTTGAATCCAGTGTCATCAACTCTGTCTATGAAATAGATGACCTGCGAGGCAAAATTTTGTTCGAAGCGCTGAGCCTCCATGGCACAAACGGCGGCATTTACTCCAAGGTGGGCCCTTCTGTGACTTGAAACCAAAACTCGAAACCTAATGATATCGAAGTCTTTCTTCGCTCAATGGGCGGATATCAGTACCTCGAACGGACACATTGAGGGCTACTATAACACCTCTGATTTCCTCAAACTTCACACATCCAACGGTCGGATCGACGTTGACGTTGACTTCAATCAAGCTTCTTCCGACAGAGCAATTCTTTCCATGACCACCAGTAATGCGTACGTCTAATAGTTTAACTTACAAAGGGCCATTACCCATTGACACCGGCTCACAGCCCTCTCAAAGCCCAACTTCGTCTCCACGATTTCATCTCTAAAAAAGCCACAGCAACGGAGTTCGATGTAACAGGGACAACCTCCAACGCTCCCGTAAACATTGTTTTCGATGATGCTCCGGTCGACTCTACGTTGGCCCTCCGAGCGGCGACCTCGAACTCGCCTGCCGAAGTAACTTTGCACCCAACGTTCGAAGGTCATTTCTCCCTGCAGTCCAGCCTCTTCACTCCAATCGTTCATCAACGCCCTCGGGTTGAGGACCCCTCCGGTAGAGGTAGGGATCGTGTTGTGAGGTTTGGGCATGTTAGAGGTTTCGTCACCGGGGATGTAGCTTGGGGCCGTGACCCGAGTGAAGGAAAGGGAGATGTGAATGTCAGATCGTCGAACGCTCGGGTCACGTTAAATTTGTGAAATGGACCACGTTCAAATAGTCAGCGTCCTTGTATATGATTGACTTCTTGCAGAGAGAATAGGGACGAGAATAAACTCTATGCATAGCCGCGTAAGATTTTTAGATCATATACTCAGAAAATTCATTTGTAATCGAGGTAAGAATTAGCAAAATAAAATGATTCAAAGATATCAATCATCCCAGTCACCCAGGAGTCCATTCTTCTTCTTCCCCTTCTTCCCGGCGACCTTAAAGCCGTTGGTAAAGCTATCCTTGCTATTCGGTGTCCCGGCGGGACCGGGGTTATCTGGAATTTCGGTCACCGATCAGAAAAAGGACCAGTGTCGGCTGAGCATAACGTTACTTGCCATTGGCACCAGTACTGGATGACGCTGTGTCGAGTCCATTAAGAGAAAAGGATTCAGATGTGGGGCCATTGGCGAAGCAAGAAAGGTCCGGAGCGGGGCCATTCCAGAAAATGGAGCCGACCATTTCCTGGATGGTACCCTTCATTGAATCGGGAAGAGGTGCGGACGGTGCCAACCGGTCAGACGTGGCTCGGAGGCGTTCACGGGCGCCAGAAATAAGAAGGGCAGATGTTATCCCAAGCGACTGTCCCTCCTCGACAGTGAGTGGCTCCGAACGAGAGAGGAGCTGTGCATAAAGAGGTTCAAGATATTTGCGATCACTAGCGTATTGACGATAAAGCACGATGCGTTCCACGATGGAAAGACTGAATTTTCCTGGAATGTCCAGTTCACGGAACGCAAGGTCCTTTACCTCGGCGAAATGCCATTGGTTGGCAAGACGAAGAATCGTTTTCCATTTGTTAAGGGAAGCGTCATAAATGGAGAGTTTGCTAGGACAAGTATGAATAAGTGTGCGTTTAGGACCAGAAGAACCTGACGTACGGATTGAAAAAGACCCAGCATAAATCAGCGAAGTCTCCTGCTGTGACGTTCTCTTCGGCCTCGATAACAATTGTGTGTGTCGGACAAACATCACCATAATCGTTAGCTTTAGTCCTGGTGGGGGAGTCTATCCCGTTGGGCTTCGCTACCTGCCCCTCGGCCAGACGGTCTTTGAAAATTTGAGATTCCCTGGTGAAAAATACCGATGGAACACGGAATGATATATCTCCGACCTAGTGGAAGAGATGATCGGGATTTGTTGGAGAACGATAAGGATGAGGCTCACTATGACAATGAGATCACCCCCGTCATAATAGTATTCCTCGTGCTTTTTGAGGGATTTTAGACTATGGAGTAGATTGTTGGTGGGCATATTGGGTAGATGAGAGGAGGCAGTCCAATGGTCAATGGTGCTCATCTCTTCCTGTCGGTTCAGGCTATATATCCGCTTGTGCATACTCCATCCTCGGCCCTACGGTGTGGTCTAAGGCCCCCCCAGAAAATTCTGCCGCGCGAAGTCATCGAGAGTGACAGGCTACAGAAAACACGTCGCACATCCAATCTGCCATGCAACTGCAGATAGACTTTTTCGTATAAAGCATGCCTTGTCTTCTTGTGGTGATCTGCATTGGCATGGATACAAGTATCTAGGAAGGACGATGATAAGCTTTCTTGTGGTTCTTAACCTCGTTTTACGCTCCGGCAGAACACAAAAGCTTAGCTAATTTGATAGTTTCTATGGAGTACAACAGAATAACGTACGGGGACAAGAAATTCGAGCGGTGCAGCTAACTCTCCAAAATCAATATTCCCTGAGGGCCACGAGGTAGGAATTCTATAGCCAAGAACCGGGAAGGGTAACCAAATCGTCGACTAGGGACTTCTCCACGACAACGTAGCCGGAGTCTCGGTTGAAACTCATGCATCGACACCAGACTTGTTCTTGGTTTTGACAGAGCCTGCAAGAGTCTTGGCTATCCTCCGAGCCTGGTTAATTGCTATGGATGAGTATGAGCGCTGAGTTACGGTGGAGGCAAGAGGGGTGAGAGGTTGTTGTAGCGAACTGACCATCTGGCCTAGATTTGGGTGGCTCCTTCGAATGGGCTTTTCCCTTGGCATTGGCTGCGGCAGGTGTCGACGGGCATTTCTGCGGTGTTTGAGGTGTGATTTGATCCTTAGGGCGGAGGAACAGGAATATGGTCACCACAATGAGCAGTACATTCGGGTCGCCAAGAACTCACCAGGTGCACTTGATCGCAGGGACCTTGTCGAGGCGGAGATTGATGCAGTTCCCGAAGGGCCATGACAGATGACTGGATTTCGCTGACCTTCAGCATCGATTTGATTAGAGACTCCACCTGGTCTTTTGTGGCATCTTCTACGGCAGAGCTCATGCCCACGATTGCGCTGTCATGAGTGCCTTCCCTCCCTCCACGTATAAGTCGTTCTCGAACTTGGGACACGACAATGCTTAGCTCCCAGCCAAGCCTTACCGCTTCCTCGAGGGTGAGAGACTCCTCACGGAGGCAGAGTTCGGCATACAAGGGGATGAGGTATTCTATAGGCACGTCACAGGCTTTATACAAGACGATACGATCAACCAGAGGGAGATTCAGGTCATCCAGGCTGTTGAGAGCGAGAGTGTGAATCCTTGGAAAGTCCCAGTGTGTTGGTGAAGAAAGCCTTAAAATGACATGCCATGTGGAAATTGAGGCAGAGTGCGTGTAATTCCTAATGGCCCGAGGTTAGATAAGGCGGATTATAAGGGCGCATACATACGGGTCATAGAATACCCACAGAAAGTGGGAGAACTCCGCCGCTGAAGTATTTCTTATGGGTATTGCAGTGTTGTCTGAGAGGCCATCGTGTGCCCTCGCGCAGTCCCCACCAGCCATGCGCTCGCGAAATTGTGGAGATTCTCTCGTGAAGAAATAGCTATGAACTCGGAATATAGTTTTTTCCACCTGCAAGTCGACATCCTTGAGTCAATGATGCTGATACTACATGCTAAAAAGACGCACTAGGAAGTGAAGGTCTGCATTGGGTAGATAATATTGCTTGTCAATGTTCAGCCCTCTCAGAGGGTAATGGACAAAGGCTGATTGCGAAGGAACCATGTCTTGAGGAGTACTTGGAAGGAGGGCTGGTAGGGAACGGTGATATGATTTCAAGCGATTTTAAGTTTGCATCATTCGGAGGCCATGTGCCAGGAGGTTTGGTCACCGAACACATGTTCAATCATGCGCGCGGTGCGAATAGCAACGTTTCATCCTCTTTGGTCACTGTTCAAAGCTTCGAGGAGCGCGATAGACCTTCATTTGTCGTTTGCGGAGGTCGGAGGTCCTGATTAGTAGATCCCGAAGCGCAGTTTCGAGAACGTAGCCACGTGTTCCAGCCTCTTGGAAGGATTCCTGTGCAGGTGGATGGAACGAAGAGGTACGATATTCCCAAGTTGATTCCAGATTTGCTGCAGAGAATGTAGAGAAGCGAAAGTAGTATGCAAGGCTGTTAATAGGCGAGGCATGAATGGCGTCATCCAGTAAAAAGCCTCGAGGAGATATTACGAGATATTGCAACGACTCCTAGCCCCTCAAAGCTTGTTTGTCGTCGAAGTTGACGGCAAACATCCTCGTATACCCGAGGTTCTTCCTTTCAACGTCACCAGCGTGGACTTGTAGTCGTCTTACGCCGACGCCCTTCCCGCCACCACCGTCATCAAACATTCTGCGAGCTGCAACCAAGGTATGAATACTAACGTGTCTACTAGCAAGGACTAACGTCTTGCCTTAGATTTGTATAACCGACCTTAAACAACGGTTTGCAAATTCCTGTGTTGCAAAGCCCGAGGCTGCAACGAGCATGTTGACGTCGTTGACGCCGGAGAGCTCTTCGGACCAGTCTTTATATACTCGCCCTTTAGACCGTTGCCGAAGCCTTACCTGATGAGACTGAACTTCCTGCCTTCATCTGTTCCATCGACTTTCTCTGGCTTGTTTACGCGTCTATGAAGATCTTTGCCAATCCGACGACACAGGTCTAGTTTTCTTAGTTTCTCGCAACACCATACTCAAACGTACAATACTTGTACCACCCCCTACCCGTTTTCTAATCGATATCCAGCCACTTGCAAGGTCGCTGGCCACCTCCTGACTTGCGCGGCCCGAGGTCCACCTCGACGTGTAGGACTCGCACATGGACTCGCGCATGGACAGCCGACGCACGCCTTTCTGTTGTCGTCTGCGGGACATGCGTGTCGAATAAAGCGTCCCGGATTTCCGCACGTAAGCACGCTTCTATTCTGTCCAGAGCTAGTCGAGCCTTACGCCCCTCGTGCCTCGCTTATCCAGACTCCATCTCAGACCATTTCAGTACTTCTTCGTAACACTGAGCTGCTTACCTGTCTCGATTCCGTGGAGATATAACCGAATCTAGCGGGCGCCTATAATCATTCTTCATTACTCATGTGGCGAGCGCTTGGCCGAGAAGTCATCACCACTGGAAACTTATGCGCCCTCCCATATCCAAGATGTCACCCGATGATAGCAAGCGGCACATCCGCACGCCGAGTGAACGAGTCGGTTCTATCAAACCGAGAACCATATCGGAAATTTAGTCACGGATCACCAATGTCTTGGGAGGGGTATACCGGGTATAGCCCGGACACGGGCCGGCGACTTCGGAGGAGGAGGCGGCCATCGAATCCTCTTTTTATCCGCTCAAGTGGTCTCCTTGTAACTTTGTGAATGCGTCAAGAAAGTGGTGATTAGCTCCGGCGAGCTGCCGACACCATAGCACTAGCACCCGCCTCACGCATCCATGGACGAACATCCCGCCACCCTAGACCTTTGCTTCGATACCTTCATTCCAGTGACATCTACTCTACCTGCTCCCCCAACTCACCACTCTCTGGCAACATATCAGCTGCCGGTCTCACTACAAGTTGCTGTTCCGTCTGTTTTTCAGGCGTTGCCTCAAGTCCCAAATTCTTCCGTGATTTGAGTGGGCTTGTTATGGCCCAGTACGCGGGAGCTCCGCAAGATGGGATGGAACTTTTGGGTAGGCGCTCTCTTCCTATCAAGCGAGAAATTCCGATTCCCAGGTTTGACGAGACGGAATTATGCATGACAGGACCAATGGGTGTAAAAGGGATACAATTTGATATAACATGGCGAGCTCCTGGTGGCCCACTTCCAAGAAGATCACGCTGTAGAGACGCATAAGCCACGATGTAAAACATGCTTGGGAACCGGGAGTAATTGTCTTGATGAAATGAGTTGATGCATAACACTGTTAAAGTAAGACTTACCGTTCCCATATGTGCTGGTGTTGAACTTGGTGTAGACTGTATTTTAGGTTCATATTTGGCCTAGGTATTCTTAGAACGGCACATTAATACAATCTTTTCCGAGTAACTTCCCTGTCCTGGAACATCGAAATCCACTTCAGCAATTCATATTCCCCTCGAACGCCCCACCTATTACCCCACTTTACCCCACAAAACCTTAGCGTCTTCGGCTTCCCTAGGTACGACGAACTGTCCCCTTCTCCGCACTCAAAAATGCCAAAACTCCACTACTACTGACGACTTCGGAACCAAAAGGGTTTTCCGCAGATTATCCTTGCCATTGAGCCCTGGCACAACCTGGGGAATTCTTGGCACAACCACGCCATCGCTTACCACAGCTTACTGCTCACTTGTGAGCGCCAGAAGGAGCGGTGAAAGGTCTTGGGAACACGATTCTGGCTGAAGCTCGGTAGCTAAGAAGAATAGACGAACATTCATTTGAATCAAAAATGTCCCATGTGAACCGACAGGAACAGGTACCCGCATGGCTATTAGCTGATCTTCGGTGAATTTTTGGATTAACGTTGAGTTACTGTCTCAAACGACTTGCGCTTTTCGCGCTCTTTATCGAACAAACCTTGGCATTCGTTGGTTGCGGCGCTCGAATGATGAAGCTGGGAGCGAACCAAACCACTGGCAAAATGACAAGCACACGTGCTGGTTGTAAATAACCTGAGATATTATGGTGATTTTATTATAAGAATGTTCTTTCCGCCGCATCTTCTCAGGAACGTTAATCAAGGTATGGTATATGGGTATGATGCAATAAACAAGAGCCGGAGCTCTTATTCGCATCTTGAGCGTCCTATATGGAAAGGAGATCTGTGGAGTACGCGGAAAAAATATGAACGCGTCGCTATTCGTGAGAGGTATAAAGACGGTCGGGATTGAGGCCTATTCCTCATAACTCGACTCAGTCCTCTGGTCAAAATGAAGCTTCTCAGCCTTGCTGCCCTGGTCGCCATTGCGCAGACAGCATCTGCCCATTGTAAGTCGACCTCCCTCTCCGACTTCGTGGTTTTGGCTTGATGAATTCTCAGACATCTGGACAACCTTGATTGCGGACGGCACCACCTCTACGGCTGCTGTTCGCCAACCTGTCAACAACTCTCCTGTGACCTCTGTCACTTCTAATGATATCCGTTGCAACATCAATACGGGTCCCGGCAGCACCACCGTCGACGTCGCCCCAGGCTCGACCGTTGGCTTCAAACTCGACAACACCATTTATCACCAAGGTCCTGCTGCCATCTACCTTGGCAAGGCCTCCGGTAGTGCTGCTAGCTGGGATGGTAGTGGCGCTAACTGGTTCAAAATTGCCGAGTGGGGTGCTACCTTCAACCCCTTCAAGTTCACCGACGAAGGTGCTAGCCAACTAACCACTACCATCCCTGCTAATACGCCGCCTGGCGAGGTGAGTTATCCGTCTACGGGAGAGGGGACCTCCACTCATCACTGACATTGTGGATTACAGTACCTCCTCCGTATCGAACAGATTGGTCTGCACGTTGCTGGCGCTCCACAGTGGTACATCTCCTGCGCTCAGATCCGCATTACCGGCAACGGATCTGGGAACCCACCCAAGGTTTCTATCCCTGGATACGTCCAGCCAGACGACCCCGGTCTTACCGTCAACATTTACTACCCTGTTCCTACTTCCTATACTGTAAGTTCTCTTTGCAGCGGATATTTGAGTTGTTGGAGTACTCATGTAATGTATTTAGGTTCCTGGACCTGCTGTCTGGCGCGGGTGAGGGGTTGTTTCTGCTGTTTCATTAGTTCGGAGTCTGAGGTCGTGCTTGTAATACATAAACTCTATGTCAAGTTGTATAATAATCAATCATGGAAGGATCTCTCTGGATTTGAAACCTTTGCTAACGATATGATACATACACATGAGCGCGACCAACCTGAGATTGAGTGCAAGAAACATCCGGCTATGCGAGAGGTGGCGCATAACTGGACGCTACGGCTACTGTCAGCAATGAGTTCCTCAGATTTGAGGGGAAATCAAACAGACCCGGAATTGCACACGCTTGAGGTTTCATTTATATTGTCAGTCTGTCGCTAGTATGTCCCAACTTGTAGAATCCCTTCAAGCCGCTGGTGAATGCCTGTCTTGTGTCCTCAGCAAATTTCTGGACTGATTTCGACAGTCTTATAAAGAAGAAACACACTTCTACGCGAAAAGTTGCATGGCTCAGTCTTAGCTAACCATAGAAAATATTTAGCTAACGTTGGCTTCTTGGTTGATGGGCTCTCAGTAAAACGTGCTCAAATAGCCTCAATATAGTCCCTTAACGTCTATGGCTGATGAACTTGTTTGAAAGTCGATTCAACGATCGACACTCCTCCTAGGTTGCTCCTTCCGGGAGCGACCAATCAACGAACTGAAACGGCTAAGAAAAGCGTTTTATCTGAGACGACCCCGGGAACGCAGTTATTACTCTCTGGGCGAACCCTGATGGAAAACTGGTTCGTTAGGACTTGTTGCGGCGTTCAGGAGAATCCACGGACGACGCAAGGCTTGCAAGTATAATTTCTGTATTGTCACCTGTCCACAAGACACACGTTAATCCTCTTGGCACCTTCTATCCAGTTCATTCGCATACCCATCGTGGCCTAACGTCAAGCTTCTCTTGGCGTTGTCATAGCTCTGCTGAACGGACTTTGCTTCCGGGAATTGTTGAGATGTCTGTTAAAACCAATGGAGACCAAGACCCGCTATGTTGCTTTCTGAATTATCCGAATCTACAACGAGTCCACAAGCGAAGAAATCAGAGGATATTTCCTCATGCCTAGGATCAAATGCCTATATATACATAGGGACTTTCAATGAAAATGTGTCAGTCAACGCACAAGATCCATTCGAAACGATGAAGCTCTCCGCTCTTCTTGCCCTAGCCATTGCCTCCCAAACGGCCTCTGCTCACTGTATGCGTCAATGAATATTTGATCTGAGGTAGTATCTCAATAAGCACCATACCAGACATCTGGAACACTCTCATTGCGGGAGGTACCTCATCGACTGCCGCCGTCCGCCAACCGGTCAACAACTCTCCTGTCACTTCTGTCACTTCCAATGATATCCGTTGCAACGTCAATCCCGGTGCCGCCAGCGCAACCATCGATGTTTCCCCGGGCTCGACCATCGGCTTCAAACTTGACAACACCGTCTATCATTCGGGTCCAGCTGCTATCTATCTTGGCAAGGCTCCTGGATCTGTCTCCAGCTGGGACGGCAGCGGCTCCAATTGGTTCAAAATTGCTGAATGGGGCGCTACTTTCAACCCCTTCAAGTTCACTGATGAGGGTGCTAGCCAACTGACCACCACCATCCCCTCTAACACCCCTCCCGGTGAAGTGAGTCCTTTTCTTCTCCCTGACCAATTTTAAAATTGTTTATGAACACGATGGTCTGCAGTACCTCGTTCGCATTGAGCAAATTGGTCTTCACGTCGCTGGTGCCCCACAGTGGTACGTCTCGTGCGCTCAAATTCGCATCACTGGTAGTGGTGGTGGCAGCCCTCCCAAAGTCTCTATCCCCGGCTACGTCTCTCCTTCAGGTCAGCCAAAATAATCCCCTACCTTGTTCACCTTGAAGCTGAGCACCATTGAAATAGATCCCGGCTTGACTGTCAATATCTACTACCCCGTTCCCACTTCCTACACTGTGAGTGGTGGTCCGAGAAGCTGAGCATCCTACCACAGAGCTAACCAACGTACGCTTTAGGTCCCGGGCCCTCGCCCTTGGCGCGGATAGGTCGACATATCTAAGTACGATAATTTAAGCGAAGTGTGTTTTATGTTTTACTTCGGGTGAGCGGATAGAACCAACTTTGTGTTATGTGAAAGCCGCGGAAATTCCAGCTGCATTTTAAAGTTGTCGGGACGGCGATGTGCGTCCGTGGTCACCTGCTGATGTCAACTCTCCGACGACGGAAGATTACGGCACGTGTAAAAAGTTCGTTCCCGAAGACACAGGTCGGAGGCGCGGCATTGAGTGACAGATACAGGGCTTAATGTATTTTTTACTACTGAGTTCCCGACATATAAGAGCTCCCCTCCCATGCTACCGAAATCCCCAACATAGTTTGCTCACTTGAGCGATTGAGTGGTAAGTATCTTCGGCATCGAATTCGTGCTATTGAATCTAGGTCTTAAAAATACCACCTCAGGTCATCATGTTTTCTAACCAACGCTTCTTAGTCTTTGTGACGTTGACGTTGTCTTGGATGACCTCTCACGCAGCAGTCATCGGGGCTCGTGGCCCACAGTTTTCCGACTGTAACCCAAACCTCTGCGAACCATTTCCTTTGCCGTGCCCAGCACCTGGTGCATCGCAGGAGATTAGCCCAGGGTGTTGGACATGTTGCACTCCCTAGTACATGAGTTTTATGGTTCTGGACGAGCCGAAGCGGACTCGCTGGTGTTGTGATAGGACCAATGTCGCCGCTGCCGGACTGTGCATTGCGTAATAAATATAATTTGCGAGATACCAATCGTCGCCGAAACAACTTGGCGTTGACTGCGTGAAGGGGTCCTCCATTTAATTTCGATCAATATCATGGTGCATTCAAGTTGACGATCGAGCCTTATGGCTGGTATTAATCTATGTACTCCAGGATAAAAGGCCAGAGGCATTCTGGTTTCATTCAACTCCCAATCCCCCTCCCTCAGAGCCAGGGCGCATCTGTGATACTACCGATACCACCAGTTTTGCTAACCTTTTTGGGAAATTCCTTGCAGTTTCAGGTACAGCTCTATCATTAGTGAGTTTACTTCTTTATGTACTGCGATTTTAGTTCGTTGATAAGTTTAACCAGGCGCTAAGCATACCTAAGCATGAATCTTTTCAGGTCTCTGGCAGCGTTGGCCGTCCTTGTCACCACTATTAGTGAAGCTGCTTTGGCAATGCCCAGTGCTCCGAAGGGATACCACCCCAAACCACATTGCTTTGATATCTGCTACAAGGAGAAACCGCTTTGTGGCTCACCTGGGTGGTACCCTAAGCCTAATCCAGAGGCAGGGAAAGGTTGTTGGACATGTTGCACCAATGAACTTCCACAGGAGGCGTAAACAAGGGGATAGATGGAATTTGGAAGACTATTGCGCTCCACAGTTTCACGTAGCACGTTGCTTGTAGAGAGGCTTCGACCATATGATTTGGTCTGATGTTATGGATGGACTATTCTAATCAACGGTGTGGTTTACTCGAAACGGGTGATAATTCTCAGTTCCCCACAGCCAGCTCTGACTGTCATAGAGTCCCAATGTCAAACTTCGATCAAGCTTCGTCAGGTGGCACTTGTTTTTCCAGGGTCGCTTACAATCCAATCGCACCATCACCCCGCTTACCATGTTAGTAACAATAGTGCTCGACCGAAAATAGGACTCCTTTTGTTCAGCAGTGGTTGATCCTGCGGACATTCCCTGAAAAGTCAGCACGGCTCGACCTTTGAGTGGGCGACGTTGTATTGAAGGAATCGGCATGCTCTCCATTCCAGTGGTCCGGATCCGGAGCTCATCAATGAAGCGTGAACTCGTTTACGGCAGTTGTGGAGTAGAAGTAGACTGACCCAATCGAATGAGCGGGGTATATAAAGAGAGCTGATGCTGACGGGTTCAACCTGAGCGGGTTCAGCCCTCGTTCGGTCCTTCCACTCCTTCACTCGATCGTGGGTCCATATTACAATTACTACTTACAAAAAGTTGGAAACACGTTCAACCCTTTTGGCAGGTTCCCAAACAACGCTCCTTAACCCGGGTATTCCGCCCTCTTGTCCTCTCTTACCCTCGTCAACTTCGGGTGCGTCATAGCAAATATTGATCACGGATAAATCACTGACGGCTTGTAGGAAAAATTCAACTCGATCAGTTCAATAAGGATCTATCATGAACTTCAAGTCTTTCGCTTCGCCTATTGTTATATTCGCTTTGATACTCGTTAGCAAGGCGACACCGGTGCCAAGCCAGGCATCCGGAGACAGCACAGCGCCTAGCTGTCTAGATTTGTGCTTCAACGAGAGACCAGCATGTCCAATAGGGTCATACCCATTGCAGAGAGGATATTGTTGGACCTGCTGTATAGCAAAGCCGCCTCAACATCCTCAACACCAGTATTGAGACTTGGAGAAGCAATGGGTTGGGATGATCAAAGCATCCTTTCCGGTTATAAATTTTCTACGATTGCTCTTGTTTTAGGTTGACTGTATATATGTAACAAGTCAGGGAATTGTTATCAGGACTTATTGGTTTTTTCCTTGTGGAGTGTGCGAAGGTTGTAATGCCTTCAAGACTTCGTACCGTTATGTGCATCATTGAAGTCTCGCCATATCCTGGAGTTGATGCGCTAGGATATTGTCGCCTCGTACCGTTTCTACCTAGCCCGTTCTTGGGAGTGCTGGCTGGCGAGTCGTCCATGCCTGATAATGTGATAACCGTGAGCTTGTACCCATCCTTTGATTGTGACCCTGGAGGCCATCCAGCGCGTTTATCCATTCACGCTTGTATTAAAGTTCAAGCCTAGTTCATATTGCAACCGACTCGTACTATATCCGTTTGCTTTACTGGACTGAATGCATTGGAGGGGTCGGTTGGGGCTAAGTTCTCAGCATGATGGGGTTATTTGATGGCTCCAGGGAGGAACAGGTGAATCCACGAGCCTCACACTATCGGATAAAAACGGTGTGCGTATAACGAATCTTTTCTAACTCAAGCGGGCCCCGAGAACCTAATTTCTGGTATGTTCAGAGGGCTACAACGCTCCACCAAAAAAAGTCCTTTTGATGGTCACTGCGCAGATGATCCAATGACTCTGAGCCTTTATCGGGGCAGAACGGCCGTTGCGCCGAAGGCTACTGTCGGGCAGGAGACAATGGACAGGCGGGTACCAAGACGACTTCAGTGCGGAAAACTACGATATCTGACCGGTATCATGTTCCACCAGAATCATACAACTTCCAGTCCATCGAGGTGGGACACCCGATGTTAGTTGAGATCAACTCAGGCGAAGTAGACTATTCGTCAAGACTCCCTGATTTCTCTGGCGATTTCACCGTATTATCATGACAAGCGACACCGCAGCATTCAGATTTACTGGGGCCCAATGGACGGTCTCAGAAAGCGGCCCTCGGGACAAGCCTGAATCTTCAATCTTTCAAAACACTTAGATAGAGTATTCCGGTTCGAGTTCGAGGATTGTGCGGAATATGAAGGGTATCTATTATAGAAAAGGAGGATGTCTTCTATAGGTTCCCCCTTCGCTTGTTACATTACATTTTTTACTTACATGAGTTCTCCCCAAGGCTTACAGTTGGCTACATGACGTCCATCCTCACCGACGCAAAACGAAACCATACTAGAAGATTGTGGTCGGTATATGCAGTCCCTTGGTGACAATGATCCGCTCCGCGAAGAAGGATTCATTTCCCCTACGGACGTCAGGGTTAGTGCTCGATCTGATATACCCGGCCAAACTGTAATGGCGAAATGCTCTGCGAAGATAAAGTCAGCAATCAAAACTATACCTGCGAAAGGAGAGGAAATGAATAGATATATGTAGTTCTCGGCGCCAGCTGACTTGCAAATATGAAACTGAAGGTCCATTGAACATGAAGAAACAAAATAGACAAAAGACCAACGAAGATGAACGATAGTCGCGTACTCTCAATCCAAAATCACCAACCCATTATACGATGGTCTAAGCAGCGCTCTCTTCATTACGCTCAAAGGCGTCATCTCCTCCTCTTCCCCGAGTTCCCCTTCTTCCGTCACAACAGTCCATTCCTCTTCCTCCCTCTCTCCCTCCTTCCCATCACTCTCATCCATAAACACCTTCATCATCGCATTCGAAAATCCACTCATCATCGCCACGCCCCTCCTTCCCGCCTCAACCTCCACAGTCTGCCTCACCGTCCTCTCCCCAGCAAGATCCCAGAACACAATCTCAGGAACCTCATACCCAGCCTCCCTAAACGCCCTCTCAATCAAATCATAACTCGTCTCCCACCGATCCGCCCTTTCACTCTCCGAAGCTCTATTCAACCACCAAGGACCCGTCGTCATCCCCGACGCACGATCGAACTGCATATCCGAAAACACAAACAACCGCTTCACCATATCCTCTTTACTAACGTTATTCCCCTTCGCAAGCGGAAGCAACAACTTCAAGAAAACGGCCTGCAAATCCGTGTTGCCACCTGACCGGTTCTTCAGCACTTCGCCAACCAAATCCGTCAAGCTCTTCTCTTCTAGTCCCTCGAGGCGTACGAATTCCGGGTCTTCAGAAAACGTGATAAAGCCCATGTTGAATGGAGGTTTGGTAACGGATGCTACAACAAGCGAAAGCGCAATGCTGGGGAAAATAGGATTGACGTTATGCTTGTCGTAGTCGTATATAGATCCCATCGAACCAGAGACATCACAAACCGCCAACGTGCTATCCAAGCTTCCACTCTCCTTCATTCTCGAGATCAACGTACGCCACTGTGCATCTACGACTTCCAGCTGTTCCCGCGCTCGTGTCCGCTTGCGCTCTGCTACCGAGGGATATACCTCACTTCGTGCCACATCAATAACTTTTTGGAGCTCAATGGCTTCACCAACAAGCTCATGGGGCATCAAGGTCGCACCACTGATTTTCTTCTTCCCACTCTTGACGTCGACGAGATACAACTGGAATCCTTCAGGATCGTGCAAGCGGAACAGCACTTTGTTGCGCGCCATGCAAATGGAGGGTACACGCGAGTATTGGATTTCCGTCCACCTTTGCGCAGACATGAGGGGTTCTGGGCAAGCGAGGATCTCGCGGAGCGGTCGAAGGATCCAGCGGTGGTAGTAATTGCGGAGGATGACGCAGTTGTACTGGTCGCTCGGGATAGGGTGAGGGGCCGTGGAAGGCAGCGGATCAATCGCATCAGGTCCTGAGTTTTCGTTGGGCGAAAAGAGGAGTTGACAGATGGCGGTGGATACATTGGTGACTCGATCATGGGATCCCCCCGGTGTGGGCGCCCATTTTCCAACGAGGGAGATACTTCGGGCAAGGGTCCTATAACGATCCTTGTCGACCTTCTGGTCTACGGTCTGGAGTTCGTCCAAGATTTTGACATCCTTCCGCAACTGCTGAGCGAAGAGTCTGACGACAGCAATATACAAAGCACGAAATTTGTAGTTGGCAACTAGTTTTCCTACGAGTCGTTCGTGGAAACGCTGTTGCCGCTCTTTCCTGAGTACCCGAGCGCGTTCTTGGTCGCTGATGGCGATATACTCCGTTACTCGAGGCGTCTGCCTCTTTGGCTTTGGAGTGTAGGTGCGGAGGAAATTGTTTTTCCGCGAAGGGAAATCGACGAGTTCGTCGCGGGCGGCCAATGCCAAAATGTTGAGAAGATCTTTCCAGTATCCGTGCGGAGCGACATCACCGTTGGCTACGGCAGAGACTGGAGTGATGAGCATATGAAGGTTGGAAATAGCAGTACGGGGATGGTTATCGTACAACCAACCGAAAGCTCTGAGAGGTCCTTCATGTTAGACGCGTTTAAACTAAGTGGAGAGTGAAAGAAACATACCCGTAAAACAACTCTTTGTCGCCCTTTCCGTCGTGGATGCTCCTCATATTCCAGATAATTCTCAGAGTCAACCCGGGATCCTCTGCCCAAGCGTCGCGGAGAATTGTTTCAAACTTGCTCGGAGATCGCACGTTGAGACCATTGAATGCGTCCAGAGTCGCCGATCCAGTGGATTCGAGAGCTGCAGCGCCGTTTGTCGTGACCGTACGGCTGTCAGAAGCGGTTGTGTTCAGAGAATTTGGAGCTTGTTTCTTCAAGGTCTCTTCAGAGTCGCCCCGTGGAAGAAGCACGTCAAGAAAGTTGGGGTCAAAGAGTTCAGGGAGAGAAGGAAGAGTAACATTTTGGCTGGAGAGGAAGAGGGGTGAGGCGGTTGACATGGTGTAGATCGGGGAACGCGGCTGTGCCGAGCAGGGGGTGGTTTGTAGGTTGTCGCCATTGGTACATGGTGATGTGCGAGAGTGATCGATGGGCGCAGTTCTTGCTGGTGGTCGTTACGACGAGTGACTTACCATCATCCGTTCCTGTCACGCCCGGATCGCCCATCTTGATCATTACATCTCAACGCTGTGAAAAATTTGAACACAATGCAGTTGTGATTTTAACAAATATCAGACAGGAATAATACTAGAGGCAGGGGCACAAGATATTTGGTAGCGAGGCGGCGCACGAGAGTATCCAACTAGGTACCACCCACTTGCAAGAGCTGTTGAGACGCCTCTTCCAAGCGTTGCAGCTTCTTCGTCAACTCCTCCCTTCGATTCGCGACAGCAGGGTTCTCTTGCGCAAATTCCTTGCAAATTCGATGGGCATCAAGCGAATTTAAGCCCAGTCCGTTCCAAAGAAGAGGAAGAATACCACGCTCTATGCCACAAACAAGTTCTCGATCAATGGCCATCGGAATGTTGTCAGTAAAACGCTTGTAGGCAACTGAGAATTTATGATAAGCGATTGGAATACAATATTATGCGCAGGAGCTTACCCTGAAAATATGCACGAACGTCTGCCATGATATCAAGCGCGGGCTCCATATTGTCAGTCTTCAACAACTTTGCGAGATCGTTAGCCTGAACCCCAGTAAAGCCCATCTCAGTCAGACCGCTTAAAACTTTGGAAATCCCGTATGACTGCGGTGCATTATGTCTGGAATTAGACGTGCTGGGAGACGGAGGCGGCGTATACGTATTGATGGTGTTCATGATGTCAGCATGATTGCTCTTGCGACGCGCACCGCGATAATAAGCGAGGAATTTCGACTTGTAGTCCGATAGGTAGTGCGTGTTCAAGGAGAACGCCTTTTCCTCAATGTCGACGAGCCAGCTGATCCTTTCCTCTGTCCTTGCGAAACAGGATTTCAGGTGGTCCTGGATGAGGATACTGCGGGCATACATGAACACGGGAGTAATGCCACCGAAACGTGAACGTACCGAATCCGGTGCTCCAGTATTCCTTGGCCAAATGCCGCAAAGTGCCCATGGATCATGTTCCTGAGGTAGTCAGAAAGCGTATTGTACACAGCCTTGCAGAGGATGTGGGCAGGACTACGCCATTCCTTGACACAATCATCGATATAGGCCTGCTGCACAACAAAAGGATAATTTCCAGGCAATTCTCGTGTTCGGGCGCTATGGCAACACAAAGTGAATTTACGGCTGCCAAGGAGAGGAAGCCACGCACCGTTGAGCCCTCTCGAATACTTCATCCACATAGACGACGCCCGGAGATCTCTTGCGTTTTCTCGATTCAAGGGCAGTGCATTCCCTATCGTCATCGTCTTCGGAGTCTTCGCCGTCCTCGTGGTCCAAGAACTCCGCTCGAGGCATCTTCCTCGTTCCGGCAAACCTCTTCTCGTAAGACCTAAATTTCGGCGCCGTTGATCGGATTTCCCGGCGAAAACGCTCCTGAGCTGGCCGAATACATTGGATGAGCCCCTTCTCGTCAGGAACGCCAGCAATGTGCCTAGCCAGGTCGGCAACGAATTCGTGGAGGAGCGTAGCTACCTCATTGACTGGCTGTTGGGAAGGCTCTCTGGGGAGTTGGACAAGCAGATCTCGAGTTTTATAGATGGATTTCTCGAGTTCATCCTGGATTTCAGGTAACCTATGAGCGAAGTACGTCAGTGTGTCAATTTCGTCATGATAAAAGAGACTCCATACCGTTTGGCAATAAGGTCCGAAAGAATGGAGCTCAAACGTTCCACCAGGTTGGTCGTTCGTAGATATTTCTGATACATACCCTCCAATTCGCACCATGGGGCGGTCACTGCGAAGAACTCATTTTCCCTCTCCCGTGCCTTCTGCCATGTCCAGTTCTTCTTTAGGTCGTTCGAGCTTGGTTGCTTGACGCAGTACCAATTATTTTCCAAAGGCTCCTTCTCGTTCTTGATGAATTGGAGCCAGCCGGGCTCCTCGCCGATCGGGATGCGATCGGGCTTGGTGAGAACACCTAAGGGCCAGGTTTGAATCAGTTCTCAGAACCAGCGCGTGCGAGATCCTCACCGATTGTTCTCTTCCCTTCTGGATCCCAAGCCTTGGCTATTTGGTGAGCTCCCTGGTTTTCGAAGTCAGCTGGGAAGAGCGGTGATGAGACATGTAATTGAGTAAAGCGGTCATGAAGGACGTACTTTCACAAGCAACGGTCAGCAGAATGATACAACTAGGTTTCTTGATGTATGAGGTGACGAGACTCTCTACGAGTTTGATGTCATTCGCGTTACCACCTCGGCCAACGCTCGCAATCAGACCTGCACAGAACCGTAAATAAAACTACTCACAACGTGATTGTGTGGGAACATACCAGGCAGATCACAGAATGACAAATCAGCGACGTCAGGACCACTGATTTGCAATGAAACACAATTGTTGGAGAAGCTGAGTTCGGCTTCTCTCAAGAGCTCATCCTCGCCTTCAAGGAATTGCTTAGCAGGTTTCTGTGGGTTGAGGATGGCGCATTGAGCACGTCGGATACGTTCTTCGACCTCCCTCTTGTTGTAGATAGTTGGTCCGAAGACTTCGTTGCGCGTCTGGCCGAGGGGAGTACCATCAGCGTCGGTGATGAACCGCAAAGACACGATGCATTTCCAAGAAGAGTCCGAATAGGAAAGACGGCACTCCGTAGGGCATCTGAAGGCAACATTTCGTCGCTACAGGTCATGAACCAGACTCAGAGGACATACCTTGTGCACGTGCCAGCGGCGCGCGGCAGGGTAATCCCGGAGATGGACTCGATGAGGGAAGACTTTCCAGCGCTCTGGGCGCCGATAACAGCGATCTGAGGCAGGTCAATATCAATTTGCACACTGGGGGATTTAGATCAACATTCGATAGTTGCTCGAATGATGTATTCTCGTACCCAGTCGAGTGCAAGCGATTGACAAGGTCAAGCATCTTGCGACGTGTTTTGGACATTTGCGGGTTCGAAAGCCCGATACCGACATTGGACGAAACGGGTGTAGAGGTCATCGAGAATTCGGAGCTTGACTGGGAGATTCTACGCGCACAGGATTGCAAGTTGCTGGTATACTGTAAACATGCGTATGGTGGCAACGCCCAGTGGGTGTGTTACACCCCTGGATGGTTCTGCAATAGCAACAGTCCCAGGGTAACACGCCACACTTCGTTCATTTAGGCAACCCTCCTAAGTATCGAACTGGCTAAACAATATGGATGTAGCAGCTTCAATCTTAGAGTATAGACTGTTCAACACACCTGCCGAGTGTTGCCACCATATATGTGTTTAGAGTAGTGCCTCGAGCAAGACTGAATGTTTCTTGGAATTTATTCTTCGTAGCAGCACCTTTGGCATTACACATTACGGTAGGCAAAATAGGCAATGGATGGGGGCCTGCGTTGCGCGTTACGTTGCCACCATACAGACGTTTACAGTATGGCTCTCTGTCGACAAGATTCGCACTGTGCAGGGGGAGAATACCTCTTGACGTACTTTCCGCTGCTACGGGAAACGATCCGCTGGCGGTAGAACGACGAAAACCTCGCAAGGGATTCAAGTGTGTCATAGGGCACGAAATGAATGTTTACCGATTTTGGCAAATACGATACACATACTCAACAGAATATCTGATTAGAAACATCGATCAAGTCAGAATGCAGAGAAGTACATTATGCAAACTTATCTGAGTCTACGTGTAAAAGATCCATCAGTTTCTCCAGCCGCTCATTGCCTCCCAGTCGCTTAATCTCTTGACGAGTTTGCGATTCGAGGTTGTCCAAGACAGAGAGGGTGTACTTGAAAGAATTAGTCCGATCCCGCAAGTAGGATATCGTGTGGATCTTGAGGGTAGGAGTCGTTGGTCGTTTTTGCAGGACGTCTGGATCACATCAACGACGACCGTGAAAGGACAGGGATCATTACTCACTCAATATCTGTCGATTAGAGGTATCGGCATGGATACCATGCACTACGGGGAAGGAGAATTTCCCTTCTGTGAGGTCTTCTGCGAATCCTTTATTCGACGTATACTGAATATGTTGCATCAGAGGAAGTATGACCTCTGTGGAGAAAACGAAAACTGACCTCCGTACTCTGCAAGTTCATCAAGTCGTCACGGATCTGGAAGAAGACACCAATTAGATTCACGAGAGGTATGTAATCACTTCGGTGCGCATTCAGTCAGATGAGTCGGAGGGCTGGAGCCTGACTCACATGTCCATGTTCTGGGTTGCACACGCCATCATGAGCTTAATACCAATCCGCAGCAGGCCTCCCGTTTCTATGGACTATTGAAGTCAAGACCAATGCACATAACCACATACTTACTATTGTTCACCATTTGAATATATTCTTCCTCGCTTGGGCATCGTAAAGAATCACGCCATAGAATTTCTAGACCTTGGCCACGGTGCAAGGACAACAATTCGGCTGTAGAAACTTTCGCTGAGCAATAAGAACATCGCGAAGGCAAGGATAACGGACATGTTACCAGGGCATCAAGATCTGAAGCCTTCGAAGAATTCCGCCTCAAGGCGAAGAGTTCTTGATATGCGAGGAAGTATACGTAGTTAGCGCTATTGATGGTTTGGGGAATGCCATAGATTTTATGTGCAACTAGAGGACTCGTTAGACGGAAAAAACCGCTACGGACATGGGATCACCAACCTGGTTTCCCTCTACGTAACTGCGAATCATCTTCTATGTCATCTACCCTGGCCGTTTTCTAAGCTCGGACTCATCATAGAATTGTGAGTCGGCATACATGAGGCTAGCCGTATGGAGCATGTTGACAATCTTAGCGATGACAGATAGTTCCGCTGGAGGGACTTCGAGCCAAAGATTAAACGCTTCTATAAGCTTTCCACGAATTTCTTTGCCTGGGTTCGCGGCCGTATATGTGAAGGGTTCCAAAAGGTCCTGTTGCACATGTCAAATTTTGACTATACCTCCAACCCAAAGAGGACTCACCGACTCATTCTGCAATGACCATTTTGGTTGTTGAGAAAGGGTCTGAAGAATGTTGTCGTATTTGTTCATCGTCGTCCAATACTGTGGTAAGAGTCAACGCCCATAACCTCAGCCCGCGAGGGGCACGAAATCCGTGGGAAGACCATTTTTGGAAACTTTATGCGCCTATCAATACACAGCCACCCGGCACTTTGATTATGTTCATCCCAGACCTGGAATCACTGTCCGGTATGTTGTGTTTCCCATAGATGCTCCGGGAAGCTGGATGCTTTTTGCTCGATGTTATTTAGCCTTTTTGGGACCATGGACTTCCTCCTTAAAATTATACAATCGGAGATGAACACTAAGAATACTTCACAATTTTCCATCAGTATAGGGAATCGACCTGGTAGGTATTTACGGCTGTGTGTTGGCAGACGAAAACATATTAGGAATACATATCAACGTAGCCTGTGTTATACGGTCTATAGTCGATGGCCTCGCATGAAGTTTCTGACCTTCGAACTGACGGTAGTAATTGGCGATAATAACGTCTGAGCTTATGCATAACGATATCTACGTTCATTCCCTGTCCTAACCCCAACCAAACGCGTCCTTTGGTGGGTCATTGACTAACTAGCGGAAGAAGCGTCAGAATGAAAGCCGTTCGTTTGTGATTTTTCAGAGGGCTGTGCGACCACTTCTTTCATACCGCTCCTCGCTACCCTTGCCCTTCCGCAGCCTTGAACATTAAGAGTTTCAGGCAAAACTCCGACTCGGTCCGGCTGTGATGAATGACTTATGTCTCGTGAATCAGTCGTCACAACAAAGAGCAGCTCAGCTCCAGTGCGCCAAACTGTCAAACTCTCTTTCCTCCATCCGTCCACCGCCAGCCTCTCATGAAACCTCCCCTTAGTTCCTCTTCTTCAACTCGACGCGAATCTCAGTCAGCGTAGCGCAGCCCTAGCCTCTTGTACTGGTTTGCCCCCATCTCAAATCTGGGTAGTACCGTTGGCATTCTTCACCTCAATCGCTACCTGGTCGATAGTCGAGGGAGACGAGAGCATTCGTGACCCAGTCACTTCTCCCAACCTCGAGGCCCTCTCCTAGGGCGAGGTGAGGATTCCTAAATCTCTCAGGAGCCCTCTATGAGTGCCTCGAAGGTGACTCTGCAGCTACCATAGGCCACAACGCAGTGTCCCGTTGATGACCACTTCCCTGCTAGCGGCCGACCATCTCCTGAGCTAGGAGACGTTCCACATCCTCTTGGATATTTATGCTGACAAAGGCCCCGCATTTCCAAGAGCCAACAGCTGCCTCCCGTGGCCAAATGCTATTGTGATCAGTGCCATTGATCAAAGAATAGTCGAGTGCTCTGAGGAAACACGCCAGCTTGGGAGCCCCTGAAGTGCTTGTGATGACTCATCCGAAGTCTGAAGCTGCCAAAATACCAATGGCTTGCGTAGTTTTGATATGATAAGCCTACAAGTAAAAACCGGCGACACGAGATGCACGTTGGCCGGGTCCACGCGAACCACCGCCTTCCGCGGCGAGAACCTTCGTTAGGCGCTTCGGGATCATAAACACCGGAATTTTGCATCAGAAACGACAAGAAAACCGTCGCGGGCAAATATCCTTGGGGAATATCAACATGAAGACTTTGACCTTTTGCCACCCGGAGGAAAATGGTAAGCCCGAGAATACCGGGGACAGCGCAAGGGCTTCTGCATGACGAGTGCCAGTTCCGGAGACCCGGCAGCCTGAACCGAAGACTGCAGCTGCCCATCAGACTAGATACATTGTCCTTTGAGTGCTGCAGTTAAATGTGCATTGCCAAAACCATGAGGTGGTAAGTATGAATGCTTACCTGCTCATTTGACCTACAATTTGACTCACCATTCACGTCACTACTTACCAGGCTCTAATGGGAAGACATTACCAGTCTCGCTTGCTTGCATTTTTCATGTCATTCTAAACGTGGGAGGCTGTGGACCGTGATCAGCTCAGGTGGTAAACAGGCGGTTTTCGATACCGTCGACGAACAAGCCCCGGAAACTCTATCGGGCAGTCGGGTTTTCCAAAGTTCCGTGATGGGCCTGTGGCCATACAACCTTTCTTCCTCTCGGTTCCTGGCATCTGGCGTTATTCGGTCCTACAAACCTTGCCAGGAGGTTATGAACAACGCATTGGAAGCTCCGAAACCCAACTCCCAAGTTGCAGTATACCACATCCTCGGTCTTGTACTCTGCGGTGAGCAGCAGCATTTTCTGTTCTCTTCTCCACTTTGCCCATGGAAAATCTCAAACGAAGACTTCACAGATGTCTACGCTCTTCCACACTCATAGCGCACTACACAAGGCAATCTATCCCACAGAAATTCCTACTTCGATTTGTCGTCATTGCGGGACCACCCTCACTGGAGCAACCATCGTCCCTCTTTCCCCCATTCCACAGTTGCTTGGCTCGAATGCCGTCCCGACAGAGGAACAGGGCCAATCGATTCGCGGTGCGATTCACATTGCCATGGTGGACGTAAGGAGGCTTGAGGAGGAAATTCGGCGTGTGAGCAGTGTATTGGCGCAACTACAAGGGGAGTATCGAGCCCTTCAAGAATTCATTGGTACCCATCAGGCGTTTCTGACTCCTGCGAGGCGGGTGTATCCCGAGGTATGGGCGGAAATCTTCAAGTATTGCCCTCGAGGGTCAAGGCACCACCGTTTTCCGGAAGTGGAAGATAGTTTCGATCCGAGGGAGGGGCCTTTGGTTTTGACTCAAGTGTGTAGCGCTTGGCGGCGAATCGCCATCGCTACGCCACAACTATGGACCACCATCAGAATGACGTATAAAGGTTGCAATGCATCTCAGCATGCCCTCATCCGACTGTGGATCCAGAGGTCGGGTGGCCTCCCGCTGACAGTTGCCGTCGTGGAAGCGAAACCTGATGATTACCCGAAGACATACCCTCCTCTCGACTGGAGCGAGAACGAGGCGTTGCATGAGTTGTGTTTGTCGTCGAGACGCTGGAAAGACCTTTATTTGATGGTGCCGGCCTCCCATTTGCCATGGACAGGTTTTGAACCAATCCGTCACGAACTCCCGTCTCTTCAAAGCCTAGTGGTGAATACATCCCGTGGATCTATTTCGCCTAGCCTGGTGGTGGATTTATTTGAAGAAGCACCGCTTCTGCGGAGTGTATCACTGGATTACAACACATCCTTTTCGATGATCACTGTACCACTGGCCCAAATCACTCGCCTCAGGTTCAACCTACATAAACACACTCCCGCCTCGATACTTTCGTGTCTCACTGCCCTCGACCTTGTACCTAACGTACAAGAATGTATTTTCCACATAGGGACGAGTGAACCCTGGACCACCCTCCCAACAGTATACCACTCGCAACTGCGCTCATTGACAGTTATCGCCGAACCCTTGCGCGACGGCACGCAGAAAGGCCTCGCCAGATTCTTCAGCAACCTGTTTGTGCCCAATCTGAAATCCCTTATTGTGCACTCGGTCGCGAACGGCAGACAATGGGATCATTACGCCGTTGGGCACTTCCTGTCTCGAGTCCCTTCGTTAGAGTCTTTGGAGCTTAAATGCGACAACATCAAGGCCACCGAACTTCTGGAGGAGCTGAGAGAAGCGACTGCGCTGACTTCGCTCACCTTGTCCGTTCCTACGGGTCCGACAGAACAACTCCTCGATTATCTTGGTTCAACTGATGCTGTCAACCTTCTCCCGTTCCTCGTTCACCTCCAATCGCTATCCTTTGAAGGTCTAGCAAAACCGGAATTCGTGTATCGCATTGGGAAGATGATCGCATGCCGGATGAGACTGGCAGAAAAAAAGCGTACTGCGAATCTTATGTTCGTGAAGTATGACTTTTCATCCTCTCATTCTCCTAAACTCGATGCTGGTCAAGGGACGTGCTCGAGGGAAAGTCCGTTCATGGTCACGAGACATTCGGCCTCTTTTATCTTTCGCCGGCGATCATCTCATTTGTCTCCATATGTTACCTCTTCTGGCTGATCAGCGTATTGAGGTTCTAAGTCACTGACATTGTTCGAACCCTTGTTTCTTTTTCTTTCTTTCCTTGCTTCTTTTACGACGTATGACACAAAGGATGATGGTCTCTTTGTTTTTTTTCTTGCTGGCTCGTGATTATGACTCCGACTTCTTTTGATTTCGTTGTATTCTGGAGCGTTTGCTTCCCCAGACACCTACTTAAGTGGTGTGGGATTCTTTGCCTCCTATTTTGTCCCACGTGGGATATGCCGTAACGCCCTATGACTATAGGTTCCCTTGTATCAGTGAAGTTAGATATCAACTTACCGAACTCGTTCCTTCCTGGGTCTAAAAGCCCTCGATAATTCGAGGCACAGTGCCTACCGGTCGTTCTGTTCGGTTGCATGTCTGAAGGAAGGTATATATTTCGAAGTTTTTATAGTGTATTATTGAGAACTCGCTAAAATTGTTTAGCTTCGGTCCAATAGCGAGGTAAGACCGTGGGCACTTGACGTGGCCGTGTGATGGTTGCATGTGCTCTTCTTACCTCTCCCTCCTCTGCAGTCCCTTCCATAGGGGCTCTTTTCGCATGGCCTTGAGGAGCGACGCCAAAGAATTCAGTTAAAAGCCCAAGTCGCTCGACACCATGCCCTTGCTCTCTTACTACAGTGCGCTGCCGTTGGATTTCTGGAATTGCCTAGAGAACCTTTACAACTCCATGGCGGGAGCTTTTTTCTACCTAACTGCCCTTCTAGCTTCGTCATCCGTGCTTCCTAATGGGGTCTTTGGGGGCGTACGAGGAGCAAATGCGCAATATTTGCTTGGATTAGGTCCGTGGCTTGATTGACACTTTCGAAAGACAATTCCAGTGCTGAGACTAGTTCGCGATGATCGTTCCAGGAATTGGGGATATCACAGGGTGAATCTTCTCAACTAGACATTTTCAACAGTGGCGAGTTTACTGATGCCTCATCAAGTCCTGTTGTGGAAACCAATATGATGGTAACAGATATAAACCACTATATCCAATATATACTCTGACATGATCTTGTGACGCGATAGGGGTATGCATCGCTCTCGCAGACGGACACCGGACTGCACATGAGGCAGCGTAGTCGGGCATTCATCGTAGCCGATGCTTCGAGGCCCCAGAATAGGATCGTCTTCATCAATGCTGGTATGTTCTTCCTCGAGTCCAAATCGGGTGTTCCCATACAAGGACTTCACCGCTCCGTGGGATTCGTCCTATTGGACAAATTTAACTTGACAAGGGAGTCGAGGCCTTGGCTGCGAATTTTATGCGGAGTGACTTGACCATTAGTAGCTGATGTCGGCGTTCGTAGATATTGCTATGGGTGACACGGGAGTTCGAAGATCAATTGTGAATCAGTTGGCCACCCAATTCCCGGGAGTCTATACGAATGATAATATCGCCTTTGTTGGCACCCATCAACATGCCGGTGTGGGCGGCTATCTCGAGAACCTGCTTCCACAAGTTACGTCGCTCGGCTATGTCAAGGAAACCGCGGACGCCATCGTTGCCGGTACCGTTCGTGCAGTGCAACGTGCTCACGCAAACCTTGCCCCTGGACGCTTGAGCCTCGGCAATACAACTATCCTCGATGCGAACATCAACAGGTCTCCCAATGCTTACCTCGCGAATCCGGCATCTGAACGGGCCCGGTACGAGTTCGATCAAGACAAGGATATGACACTTCTGCGATTCGATGATAACAGTGGCAATGCTCGAGGATTCTTGAGTTTCTTCGCGGTGCACGGCACTAGCCTCTATAACGTATGGGCCTACCGGCGGATCGCCAGTCACCGTAGACGCACTGAAAATCATCTTGACAGAATAACACATTAGTCAGCACTGACAACAAGGGAATGGCTGCATATCTCTATGAGGGTAAGTGGAGATTTCTCGGCCCAAGAAGCACAGGAGCGCTTGGTTAGGTACTTATTTTATGTCTTAGCGCTTGTCGAACCCAATGCCGCACCAGGAAATACATCTTTCGTTGCTGGCTTCACTCAATGTGAGTTCTAGTCCCATGATATGTTTTCAGCTGTCTGTGTTGACAACAGAATAAAAGCTAATGTCGGCGACACGAGCCCGAATACGTTAGTACTTCCGGCGCGTCGAGAAAAATATTGATGTGTTCTAACATTCTCCCAGACTTGGTGCGTTTTGTGAAAGTCCCGGAGAAGAATGGGATGGACAGCCGTGTGACCCTGTTCATGCAACTTGCGGCGGAAAAGTCCAAGATTGCCATGGCCGGTGTGTGCAACATAGTTCTAGATGCGAATCGCCAACCAACCTATCCCAGCGGTCCTGGTTTCCGAATTTCCGACTTCGAGAGCAACCGCATTATTGGCGACCTACAATTCCAAGGCACGCAAAGAATCATGAATGGTCAACTGACACCTGTGTCCGGCACGGTTAAGAGTGTGCATGCATATCTAAACATGTGGGTCTCCTCCACCATCGATGGATCTGTGGTTCAACTGCGCTGATATTTTTATCGGACGCCGACTTGATGGCATTTAGGGCTTCCCATACATTCACACTTCCCAACGGAACATCCGTATCGACATGTCCTGCCGCTCTGGGTATGTGCTTCTGCCGTCCAGAATTCCCTGTCATTGAATCCCCATACGCTAGGCTTTTCATTCGCGGGTGGCACAACGTGAGTGAATGATATCCTGGCTCTGGTGGACATGATCTTCTGGCTATATTCTGACTTTTAACTCGAGTGATGGACCGGGGGCATTTGACTTCGTCCAGGGCGACAACTCGACGAGCCAGTAGGTTCTAGGCCATCCTTTCACAGGCACATGCTAACGAATCTCTATCTTCTTGTGAACCAGAAACCCGTTCTGGGAGCTTGTCAAAGGTTTGTTCAATACGCCTTTTGGCGCTAGAGTTTAAGCTTGTGATGCAATCAGTCTTTTCTGACCCTATCTCCAGGCGCTGTAACACCTCTGCCGTCTGACGAGCAGAAGGCTTGTCAAAGTCCCAAACCCATTTTGCTTAACTCAGTATGTCTTCGAGACCGACATGTTCGCGGCCGCACACTATGTTGACTTCTCAACTATTTTCTGTCAATGCGCTTGGACAGGGATTTGCCCACACGCCATACGAATGGTCTCCTAGCACAGTGGACATTCAGATGCTTCGTATAGGGAACCTTGGTGAGTGTTCATTTAACCTGGAGAATGCCTCGGTTACGAGAGGCCCTCTCCGTCCCCCTGGGCTGATTGACAGTAGCTGACGGTCATGCCTCATGCAGTGGTACTCATAATACCAGGCAAGTTCTTTCAATTCTGTCGGCGTCGATTATACGCGCTCGCTCATACCCGGTGATGATCAGGTGAAATGACCACAATGGCTGGCAGGAGAATGAGGTACGAACCCCTTTCCTTTTTTGTCGACTCCATATCACAAGATCCCTCGTTTACCCAATTGTCGCTTGACCACTCTTATGGGCAAATAAACCCTATGTGGCTTGATCTCTGTTTACGGTATCCCCATAATGCCTCTAATTACTTTCTGCTTCCGTTCTCTAGAGAAGCTCTCCGCGCTAAACTTATATCTTCTGGTGTCCTCGGCACGGATGCCTACGTTGTTATCGCGGGACCAGCCAATACCTATGCTCATTATGTCACCACCCCGGAAGAATACGCAGTTCAGCGCTATGAAGGCGCTAGCACTATCTTTGGAAAGTGTAAGCGCTTCTGTTCTTGTCACGCTCCTGTCCCTACCTTGGGCTCCTGGCGGGATGCAGCGCTAACATCGAATTCTATCCCAGGGACCCTCGATGCATATATCGACAAGTATTCAAGCATGGTCCAGTTCTTGGCTGATAGTGCATCAGGAACTCCCTCCTCAGACGCGCCTCCTGCCGAACAAACATCTAAGGCCATATCATTACGGGTACGTTATGCTTTTCCGACACGTGTGCATGAAGTTTTAAATGACTATAGGCTGGCGTTGTCTTCGATGCGGCGCCCATTGGAAAGAGCTTCGGCTCAGTCCTAGCTGATGTGAACTCAACCCCGTATCGCAAAGGTGATACCGTTCACGTCCAGTTCGTCGGAGCTAATCCTCGAGTATGTGGTTCTTGGAACCCTTCGTTTAGCGATGATCTTAATCTGGGCTTTCCAGAACAACCTCCGCCTCGAGGGTACATTCTTGACCGTCGAACAGCTTGTCTCTGGGAACCAGTGGAAGATTGTCCGGACGGATTCACACCCTTCAACTATCTATCGTTGGACAAGGACTAATACGGTACAAGGGTGGCTTTCATTGACTTAACCCCTTTTTGACTTGATCGTTATCGTAGATCACAGGAATGAGCACAGTTGATATAACCTGGTAGGTTCCGTTGGTATAGCCTCCCCTCGAAATGAAATGGAACTGAGAATGGATGGGCGTGCAGGACTATTGAAAGTGACACTCCTGGTAAATGATCCACGCTGTACCTATGGCTTCGTCTTGCTGAGACTGAACTCTCCAGCCGGATCTTACCGCATCAGATACTTCGGAGACTCTAAGCCCCTCATTGGCTCCATATCCTCTTTCACCGGTACTTCGGGCACCTTTACTGTTGCTTAGGAAAACGAGAGTAGTGAGGTGATGGCCCAGTAAAGGTCAACCCTGAAAGTGTAATTGTAATAACTTGAGTGGCAATCAATGATGTACATACTTGAGCTTACATGAGGTGGTCATGCACCATACCGGCGTTGATCAAACCGAAACTCGAGAGTCAATGGAGAGTTAGGTAGTCCGGGTATCCAGCTCTGAGTCTACCGGATCTCGTCGAATGACGAGTACCTAATCATATACGAGATAGAGAGCTGTACACACCGGCGCTCAAGAAGCACTACTCCAACAATTTCGGGACTAGAATGCCCATCGAGTGGGCGTGAGCGTGTTTTATTATTGACCAACAGGGGGTCAATCACGTACATGGAGTCGACATGGAGTCCTGAGAACCAGGCGGCGAACGGTTGGAGTAAGAAATGTATAGGTCGACGCAATAACGTTTCCTAAGGACGCAGCCGTGTACGAGAGTCGAGAGACGGAGGTCTGTGGACCTTATGAGAATGCTTGTCATGTGAGGGACTTCTTTCCTGCTGTGGCAAGCACTCCATTCAGCCCCCGTCTATGAGAACAATGAGACCGCCGACGTTAGATAATGCTAGATTCCGTGATAAGGGAACCGACGAGACACGGAGGCGAGAAGCAAACTGGGACGAAACCAGAGGTCTCGAAATGTCCTTCGAGTTTGATACACGGTTAATCACGCAGACTATGATGCATTGTTTCCAATTGCATCTTGGATAGTACATATAGTATCACATACTTGTTCTCGAAAGGCGACTCTACTAGATCAAACACGACATAAAACCCAATGCGAACAGAATCCAAGAACAGCAAGACTAAACAATAGATAGAAATGAAAGTCGGTGGTGATATGGTGGGGAGAAATGAAACGAAGATCGAACAAGTGTCAGGCGGCGTGTGAGAATGAGTGGCTAGAATATAATATAACTGTAAGCGCTAAGGGATCAGTCCTCGGTCTTAACAAGATACATGGAGTAAATGCTCACCATTAAATTAGGGACTGCGAGAGATATGCGACTCGGGTATAGGTACACAAATCAGGATGCGGTACTTTTACATTTAGAGGACCTGTCAATAACGAAAGATGTCAGCAACAAGGTTGGACTTGACAGTGGGTGTTCGGAAGACTAACGATAATTGGAATCTCACTCGGATTCGGGGAGGTATGACCGTCCGAGACTGATTCGCTTGAGATAGAGGTAGCGGGAGAGCGAATTCTCCACTCCGCAGCCAGACAAACGTTAAGGTCATATAGGTCCATGGATTTGTCGTTAAGGGGGACGAGTTCGTTGAAGGCATCAGAATCGAGGGTGAGCAGGTCGTCCAGCTCGAAGCCAAAGTTAGGGCTGCCCTGGATTACGGGTTCGTTGAGGGGAAAGCTGTCCAGGGCATGGATTTGAGTGTTGTTCCCGGTTAGAAAGGGAAATGTGAATTTGTATGCTGCGGAGAATAGAGGCGCCGAGGTATCATGATAAGGCTCCTGTGTAACTTTCTGGATGATGGTATACTGTGTTGGATCTAGGACAGAGATAGTCAGGAGGTAGTTCATAAGGGCTCAGACTGATTGCATACCTGAGTTCTGACATAGCTCGTTCCAGAAAGCCGGGACGAGTTTTGTGCTATACAACAGCTCGTCCTCAGCGCCTCCTGGAGCTGGGCCTACTAGAGTCATAGTCGTCACTTCTGAGTGAACGACCCCCGCCCGTGTCCGGACGACGAAGTGGCTCTTGGCAGCCAGGGACGAACGTGCCAGAAGGGTGACGGTCGGGTCGATGTCGCGTATGTGACGCGGGTATTGCGAAGCTCGGACGATGTTATAGCCTGAGCTTGAGGGAATTGGAGGTGGGATGACATTCGATCCGACTGGCGTATTGTTAGGGAGGAGATCGATGTAGACAATATTCCGAGGTTCGTCGTCGCGTCCAAGACCTCCAACGCCTCTGTATAAAAGGCTTTGGAGAGTGGCGTGGGCTTCCGTGGGGGTGGCGGGAGTAGAACCGTCACTGTTGGAGTCACTGTCAGATGCGGCGCCAGAAAGGTTCAGGGGCTGAGGTCTTGATCCCCGGTTGTGCGGACGGTAAGGTGTCAAGAGTTTGAGCACTGCGGGATAGTTGATGGGTCGATGGGCTGGCCATATGATAAGGATAAGGCGACTTACGTTGTCTTCCTCCACATGTGTCGCGTAGTTGTTGCAGACGGCTACCAACCTGCTTTGCGGTTCTTCGTTTGCCTGTCTTCTGGTAGATATATTCCGAAATGAACCTGTTACGCATGGGAAATCGACCCAGGAGACGCGTCTCCCTTGAGTCCTCGGGTGTATATTGTTCGAGTCCTACTAAATGGTCAGCATCTTGAACGACGGTAATGGCATCAGCTCTTCTGTACCTTCAATAAGTGCTGCCTCAAGTTCAGGCGGCCAAACAACCTCTCCCCCCCTTAAAGTCTTCCAGCTTTTGCGGCCTTTGACGATGGACTGGAAGACGTCTTGTGTCTTTGGGTTGCTCAAGGAGGTGCTGGGGTAGCCAGAAACACCGGAAGATGGTGGCGAAGGTGGCGCAGAAGGCGTCATAGACGACGATGCTTGGGATGATCCTGAGGAGGGATACATGGTCGGAAAAAATGTGGCTTCCAGGAATTGAGGAACGGAAAGCCTGGGTGCTTATATCTAAGTTGCCATGAAGATGCCGGTGTTAAAGATTCCCGTGGGATAGAGCGTCATTGAGAAATCTTGTTCGGTTCCATGCTCTCGATACGAAAAAGGCATAGTCCGCCTCATCGTCATCTTGAGATGCGTTAACCTACAGGAGGTAAGGCTATCCAGATGAGAGCATAGGCTAGAATAGCCATGCCAGGTTCACTGTTTCGGGGTGATCTCGAGGCGATCTTCCGATGAAAAGTCTCTTGCCGGGCAATGTGGAAACACATCGATGATGCATTTATGTATCTCATTTGGGCTAAGAATTGGGCTGAGTGTTGCTGCAGGCGCTTTACCTAGAAGAGTCGTTATCGTCGGCAATTGATTTGTTTTTTTGTCAACATATGACAGGTAGCCAATGCGGCGATTGCATTTCTGGCCCATTTCTGTCCAGGATCTTGACATATCCTCCCAAACGGGTATGTCAGGCTGAGATCTTCAACCAAGATCTCGATAAATCTGGAATTGCACCGCCACCCGGGAGTGACACCAATGCGGAACCATATATGGATGCGAAAACGCAATTATAGGCGCGAGTTTCCGAGAATTGATCGCGCTTTTGGTCAGTTCACGGCACTGGGAGATCGTCGGAATGGGGAGTGACTGAATGGCACCCAACTGTTATCGTCGATGACTGCCGCTGTTCGCTTCAGTCCTGGCCCTCGCCGCGAATGGGGGCGGGGGCGAAGAACGTTGTTTTGTCCTACTGCAAACCGTAGATCCACTGGTGCTCATAGCTAGATGGATGCGATCTGCCTCGTTGGTTATTCGTTTCAACATTGTCGCAATATCTGCAACGTGTGAAGCTCTATGGCTCGCCCTAAAAGCAATGGACAGTTCCGGTAGGGCTGTGGAGTCGTGAGCTACGCGAACGACCTCGGGAAATCGAGTCTCCTCGAACTTCAGCGTCCTCCAGTTCTGCAAGGCGATACATTGTACAGTCGTTCAGCAGAGACCCACTGACCCTGAGAAAACTGTGTTCCGGAACAAAGGCCTCTCTGTAATAGCCCCGTAAACATAATGAATATAGTTGTTTATGTATATAGTATTCCAGTTCCGTCGCCTCAATCTATATTAACGCTGGCTTCCAATGATCTGCTGGAGCGGTATCATGTGAACCCTTCAATTCTAGCGAACTAATAGAAGCTCCCATTGACTCGAGCTCGATCACCTCTGCGGCTTTGTTCAAAAACCGAGGGATCCGGCTATTGGCTGAAGAGGAACCCGGGGGATTCGCAGGAGTTATAGCGACGATACCACCCAGGGCAGACTGCCAGAGCAAGAACATAGATATCCGCCGCTGTCCTGCTTCGAGAACTCAACCTGCCCTTTTCCTGAGCTGCTGCTGTGACATTGTCAGTGGGATTTGTCATGATCTATCGTCATCAAAAGCGGTTTCTTCGGCGGTTCCGAACAATAATAGAGTTCTGCAGATGGGAGTGGTAAGCGTTGCTATTCTTCACTCCAGCGACGTTGCCCTCTCGCTTGGTCATGTTCACGCCTCGTTTCTTGACGCCGTGGTACAGCTTCCCTCCTTTTAGAAAACATATGAGAGACCAACGGTGGTGGCATAAATCACCTTGACTCTGACTGAATAAACCACAGCCTTCAGAAAACCGTGGGAAGCCTTTCTCGTTCTGTCGGCACATTGATCCGATTACCGAAAACTGGGGAAAAGGTCCGATAAAGAGATAAATAACCACCGCTTGTCGCTGTCACCTTTGCATAAAAGACGAGGTCATGCGTGCCTTCCAAAGGGTTGTCAACCCTACTTGTATGCCTAATAAGCCAGGCAATCCTTCATTGAACATTTTAGAATTAACACTCCGGGAATGGCAGGCCCTCGGCAGGTCTTTACCCTTCTACGGGGTCGAGGCCTGCCGGAAAGACAAATAGAGGAACCCTCCCAAATCGATCAATCATCGAGAGAAATTAAGAACCAGATCCTTATAGGTTCCCATAGTGCGGATGCGTCCAGAAATCGACCAATCGCCGCATAAATATATTATTTGCCTTGCCTTCAATTAACCATCAGTCATGAATCCAACAGAGGAAGTCGATTCTAGAGGAGGACCCAATCGAATGGAAGTGTTTGCCTTTGATGATCAACGCCACCATGAGGTTCTCGAGTCCAAAGCCTGGAAATCAGAAACGACCGAGGGAGATACTAGATACACTGATCGACGGGCTTGGGACTTGGCTCCCGCTCTGAGATGTCTAGCTGTGAGACGAATAGGACAGGAAGAGCACGGTTATTTTTGGCACAGAGCATAGAATCTCACCAGTGTGTGTTGGTACTCTGCGGCCACAGGATATCAATTGTAAGGCGTAAGCTGAAAATACAACAATTTACCACTAACCTCGTGTTGCCCGACTCTCATCATTGCTACAATTGACCGGAACAGAGCATTTTACTCATACAGAGTCAAAAAAATGATGTTCCCATAGCGGACGATCATTCCAGGACCTACTTGTCCTCGGCCTAGTGCGCCTTCACTGCCACATAAACATTCGAAGTTCGGATACGGGAGACAACACCCCAAAGGAGTATCTAATGCCTATGGCAAAGAAACACAACTCTGCCGGTGCGCGTCCCTAAAGGTTATCATCATTACATCACTACCGATCACCTGTGCAACGGAGGATTACAGCTCCGACATACACACCCCACCTCTGGCCCTTTTGATCAACATGCCGTCTACTTCCTCCCCGCGCTTCTGCTTCTTGATTCTCCTGCAACAACACAATGTGGCTATATGAGAGCTTATTATATCGTTTAGCAAGCGCACCGAGATCATCGCTGATTCCTTCAATCAACAGTTAGATGAGCGCCCACTCCAAAGCCACCGATTTCCCGTCTGGTCGGGAAACCCTCACTGCATCGACCAAGATAACCGACCTCTCCCAGGAGCCGGAAGCCCGGCTACACGATAGGCCCTGTCACATTTCTATCATGGGATGAGTAACGTTGAGCGCAAGGCACCAGCGCGGTTGAAGGAGGTAGTTAGTAAACATATGAAGCCTCTGACCAAATGGAGTGGTCAACGTCCACGGGTATGTGCGAACAGGGGATTGTTATCATCTCCTTGGTGCCCCTATATGTTCAAAAATCGAAGAAATATCACTGCAGTAGAACGCGAATGCCGACATCGCCTACTACAGGTACATCATACTCAAAACTGACACGTGGCGCCTCTCAGTGCCCAGGACGGCGGTACCCTGTAGCCGAATGTCTGAATGTGACACTATCCAGCAGCTGACAAGTGTCAGTCGCCTCATGCTTAAGGTAAGGCGTTCACGGACTATCTGCCCAGGCCCATCATTGCAGGGCAACTCAAGCATAAACTCAAGGCTGTACCTGGCATCTCCGGGACGGTTTTGAGTGGGAGTGTTGGATGAAGAACATGAACGTCATCTCAAAGAATCAGGACGCAACTTAAAAACTACACGTTAGCGGGCGTTATAGCCGATTTTATTGAAAAGAGTCCGAAGTCAAGAAAGAGTCTGTTAAAGGTTCGCAAGATCACAAGCTCCCTAGAAAGGAGTAGAGGAAGTCTAGAACAAGGTGTAGGAAAAGGAGCGACAATTGGTATCATTATGTGTTGCCCTGCAAGGGGCATTATGGACGACTTTGTCCAAGCAAGATTATACGCAACGAGGGGGCACGGCGATGTCAATCGCATCCCATGGATCAGGGTATGTGCATCCCGCAATAGCTGTCGGGGCCGGGACTACGTCTCTTGTGTTGAACCATCCACTACCAACGTCAACGCTCGCCGTGCTTGTCGCTGTCAAGGTTGGAGGTGGTAATGAGGCGATAGTCCCGGTTGCGGTGTACGAGGGCAGCTCTGTGACAGGTGCACCGGCTCCGCTGATTGAAGCAGGAGGCCAAGAGAACTGAGACGTCGACGCTGCTGGGATTATCCCAGCGCCCACACCGCCAGTTTGCCAAGGTTCGAACGTGCCACCGAAGTCGGGTCCGTCAACACCAAGCGCAGCACAAGTTCCGCTGGCTTCCCGTGGATCCTGGGGCATCCATCCTTCTTCAAGTCCCAAGGAGTATGACCATAGTGGTGACTCAACGCGACCAGCAGTCGAGTTCCCGACCTTCAAGAGTGGGATCAGGCTGAAGCTAATCATGGTGTGGATGGGACGAACCTTCCAAGTCCAGAAGAACCAATCACCAAGAGCATCCATACTTGCCATCGCAAACTGTTTCAGTCCTGCCTTAACGGTACTATTCCACAGCGATGCATCCTGCCAGTACCCGCAATCTCCGCCATATGAGGTACGGCCGTTCACACCGGTGAGGAACAAACCGCAATCGTTGTAGCCATTACTGAATTCCCCTGCGTAGGTGACGCCAAACGATGACCGACTAGTTTTACAGAATCAGACGCAGGCATAAGAGAAGCTGACTACGGAACCCTTCACCTGTTATTCATACCAAGAGCCCATCGATTACAAGCTGCCCGGGGCCAATTACCCCCTGCTTCGAGACCGAAACCTGTCGCGATCGGATCCATGGCCGGCCCGCCACCAAAGGCGAAGTAGGGGTGAGTATCCAGAGCAATCCTATCTGACCCACGCAGGAAGTCGTCCCAGGACGAAATGCCCTGGAAGCCATCATGGATACTCATCCAAGGTCCATTGTTCTCACCAATACCGGTGATGTTGCGCATCATGTCATGGACCTGGAGGTAACTAGATTCCATGATCAAAATATGTCTGGAACAGGAACACCAAGACTCACAAACTTGTAAGGCCGGCTCGACCGATGACAGTGTGTTGGGCTTCATTCATGATTCCGAACATCACGACGACGTCTTTCCATTGAGGTTGAGATATGAATTCCGTAATGACCCGAATATACTCCAGGGTACGTTGAGCATTGGCATATCCCATAACACCATTCATGAAATTGACCTGACCGCCTTTACCAGAGTGATTGTAACCTAGTATCAAAGTGAGAAGGTAATCATATCTAAATGTGATCCGAGAATCAACTTACCGTTTTGCGACCCAGGTATCGTGTGGAGGTCGAGGTTGACACGTAGCCCATATTTTCTCGCCCATTGGAAAGCACGGAGGATATATCTGCCCTAGAAGCTCAGGAGCAGGCTATAAGGCTGGAAATCCACCGTACGCACTTCCAGCAGACCTTTTCTAGGAAAGGTTCGTTGTCCCATTTTTCTACGGCCCAGAATGGAATAGGAAGCCTAATCCAGTTAAGCCCTGCGCCTGCGATAGCGGCAAAATCTTTCTCCGTCTAAGTGGGGAATCTCAGAAATTATATCATACCGCAATTGTGGGCACGTACGATAAAGGTCTTATAGTGGTCCTCAAGTTGATTGAGGCCCCCACTCTGAGTATCAGCCGCCATGAGTGTAGAGACACTCCACTCATCAGTAGCACCCGGGTACTTCTGAAACAAAGCCGGAGAAATGAAAGGTTCAAGCACAAACCATCCGCCGAGGTTGACACTGGAGAAGATCAAAGGAGCTTTAAGTTAGAGCGTGATTGATGCGATCCAGAGATTGGCACATACCCATGAATGCGATCTTCGCCCCACTTCCAACTTTGATTGAGGGGTGGCGTCCATGAATTAGGTTGAGCGTTGTTATTGAAAGGATCGTTGGGATCAGAAACCCCTTTACAAACAGTTTAGAATCAGTGTTGCGAGGGGACGGGGAATTCCATGCGCCATGTGGCCGGCTCGTAGCAGGGACTCCAATTATGGAAAAGCGCAGGCGAAGCGTATATATGCGCTTCGAATGTGTCTCCATGATGGCGGGGACGAACTGAGATCACAGTGTAATAACACAGTGACCGACGATCGAAAATATGAGTTTGATAATCCGAAACACTTACAAAAGCCTCCGAACTTGTTGTTGTAGGTAAATGTCGACCCATCATCAGTTGTAACCGTTGAACCATCTCCGCCTATAGTGGGGGCCGTGGGAGGTGTTTGTGTGCCATTTGCTGGTGCATCATCATGTTGCCCATTATTCGAAGCTGAAGTCTCGCCAGAACGTTGATTCCTTTTGATAACAGTAAAATACACCGGGAGAATCACAGCGAGCACAACAACAATCAAGAGAGCTGATGCGTATGCTATCCAGACCGGAGGTCGCCTCTTATTTCTAACTTCCTGTGGCTTTGCGTCGTCATGGACGGCTTCCTTCTCGATGCCCGAAAGCAGAGGCGAAGAGCCAGAGGGTGACGCATAACTTGATTCGCGCGGTGATGCATCAGAGGCCGCCAAATAGGATGCTCTTGGAGGATCATAGTCCGATAAAGGAGTGTTTGCCGCTGCTTGCAGCGTTTCGGATACGGCAGAGGGGGGACGATCCGCCATGACTGAGCAACAAGGATGGTGGTGGCAAGAGGCAGAAAGGGTCCGAGCGCTTCGAGTCCACACAATCAACACACAAAACAAACATCCTAAAACCATATGTATTGCGGCGAATGATGCCGCAGACCACTTGTGTGCCTGCACGTCTTCTGCGCCGTTGTGCGCATTCTCGTGACCTCCCCACTGACTAATCACCCAGAAAAGGCATTTTGTTGTTGACCCTCCGTCTTGGGCGGCTCTTGCAGCACTTGGCATATTAGAGTACCGACTTGGTCTGAGGTCTCGAAAGCCGTCCGGGACATTGAGTAGAAGCGGTGTAGGCGTTTCAGAAACGACTGGCGCCTTAATGATACGCTTGATACCAGTCCAAGTTCCTCAGCGAGCTGGATGTTGTCACGTTATCTATCAACGAAGTGATGGCAGCCGAGCCTTTCCCTCGCGGCAAGAGATTCCCGGTCAGCGGGGAACACCAAAAATAAGCCTACGCGCCAGAGCAAACAGTCGGACCAGATCATATCAAAGCCTTGACCCACTCCGGCCCACTCCTATGACATTGGAACTTCTGGGATGCATCAGGTCGTGAGCCTCATGTTTCCGCTCCACCTTCATTTCTAAAGATAGTATCTGTGTCCTCGGTAAACGACTCCAACGCCATGAATAAGATCAAGTATCACCTACTCGAGATCCCTCTCACTGTGAGCGGGAAGCCCGAGAAAATAGGTGAGAGATCTTTCTCTTTACCACCAAAAGCTTGATGGCTCATTGACGGGCGTGTAGTTCACATAACTCACTCTTACCTCCACCATCACCGTCAACGATAACCCCGTAAAGTTGCGACGTTAAGAACATCAGGATTCAGCATACTGATGTGGACCATCCCACCCAAGGAAAGTCCAAAGGGTGGGCATAAGCTACGGAGTTTCCTTGGTAAGTTGACACACCTCGAGTCACCAAGCCAGCGCCCTATATTAACCAAGGTAAACACACACTACTCAAGTCTCCCCGTACGCATTCGACACTCGCTAGAAGGTTGAAATTCTGCCTTGAGGCCTCGAGTCAAATCTATGGCTGAAGGGCTCTCATTCACTCGATTTGGCACACGGCTTTCTCAAATTAATATCAATACATCAATCAAGCCATCAAGTCGCGCTCAGAGCATGTACAGTAGTGTGCTTACGATAAAGTGTCCTTGTGTCCGTTCCCTCCTGTCTTCTGGACGTCCTGCCAGAGATTCCACTCCAGCGTTCGGATCCCAGGCGTTCGGACATTGGTTTCTTTTTTTGAAGAAATCGGATCCGCGCTCAAGAACAGTTTTGAGTCGAGGACACCGAGGAGGTCCACCAACATATGACTCACGGCATTACGGAGGCAACGGCGACCTCTGGTCCTGATTATTCCTGAACGAGGTAGGCTGCTGTAAACCATATGGAAGTTACCTCAATCAAGACTTCGACTCCAACTTGGGAGCGGAAAAGCTGGAGCTCGTGCCCATTGTAGTATATACTATAGGGGCATTTCAAGATGTCTGCCCTCCATCAACCTAGCTGACGATCTCCTCAATGACGGAATATCCACTCCAAGAAGCGAGCGAGGGAGTGGCAAGTCGCGTTCTTTACACGTATAGCTAGCCCTCTGTGATTCTATGATATCAATTGTGTGGATAGATCTCCGGTCTAATCGTCTCCTCCATGTCGATAGCTATTCTGAATGTCCTAGGTTATTTTTGGCTGTGTGACGTTCCGTTGGAATCTTGCGAACTTCAACCCTCATTATTATTGAAAAAGACTTCGGCAGGGTGGAACCGATAATCGATATCATGTCGGGGAAAGCCCTTTCGCCACCTTACTCGCTTCCAGCCAAGTTTCTAGCTCGCCTAGCAGTAAAGTTCAGAGGACACGGGGTTTTGGTTTTAGGAGGTATTAATTAATCTCCGTTTTGAATATAGGACTTTGCCGATATCAAACTTTATTTTCCTGCTCAGCCAACCTTGCCAACCTTGCCTACGTACGTCAAGAGCCCTGTACCTGCCCTGCGGTGGCGAACCCTTTGAAGTTCGCTCCCGTTGTAGGGATTCATTAGCGATGGTGCTAGTATTTTTTTAGAAACCCAATTGAGGCCACTTGAAGACTCCCGCAAGGCGCGTTACAGTTCCATACCCGGACGAAAAAAAATCAGGTAGGGCCATAAAACAATGAGACGGGATCTCCGAGAATTCATCTTTCCCTTCTTATTCCAGTAGATGACTTTGCCCTTCAAATCGATAGATCTGAGTACTACCTGCTCACGAAGTCCGGAGATGATTGACCATGCGTAGGTTAGGGGATCTCCTGCAATCTATTGAGGCTTTACGACCATATGTGACTTATGCGGTCTACGCTTACACGTTTTTATCGCATCACGAAGTTGTGCTGAGCGATGGTTATCGAATCATTCCAGAAGACCTAGACCGGAGCTGATTCGGATACGGAAGGGTTAAAACGTCAAGTCTTAGTCTGTGGTAGTCCTTCGAAACCGAAGAGATCCTACTCTGAGGAATACTGTGGTGATGAAGGGGATAACCAGAGAAACTCGTGTTGTATGTACTCATGAAATCGCATTATCCGAAGATCTGGTATATTATGTGAGATTTCCCGACGAACCGCACATAATCAAACGTTGTCATACGATCCTTTTCGGGAGTTCCAGGTGCGATTTCACTGGTCGTTGATGACTCTGCGAAAGGGCTCGCTGATTTTAGGCCGCTATCATGACCCTACCCTATTATTACATGGCATTGGGACTCTGCAGAGTAGGATCTGGCAACTGTGGAGTCCGTGGATACAGTGCTCGCACAGTCCCCGACTCGCTTTGGATTGAATGTGAAAGTATGTCGTATTTTAGCTCCAGTACTCGGAGTGACTTTGACTTTTGGCATTCCACGCCTTCACCGCCGACAAAAAATTTTGATGAAATATGTTCTGCTCGGCCCCGCCTATATATACATGCTGGTAGAAACGTCTCCCACCGCCTTTACTACCCTAGGTCCTAATCTGACGGTTGTTGTGCGGCCCATAAAGCGCCCATGACAACATCTTGACAAATCATGGCTTGCTCTTTCATCAGTACATACACGAAAATCGGGCGGGAAAATGCTCAACGTCTGTCAAATGCCAAACACCCAGCCTTTCGTCGTTACGAACGCTGACGAACCTTGTAAACGAGAGCACAATCCAAGCGCCCGACGTCGGAGCACAAGAGGAAATAATGGCGAAGCTCCTCAAACACTCGGCGGTTTTACTCGACGACGTGCGATAAGCTACACACGGCTTCCAAGAATCTCTATTCCAGACCGGTAGCTATCTCGATGGGCTTGAGGCCCGTAAACAACGCAAGCAATTCCAAGCGCCCAACCCTCACACGTAGCCGGTACATAGGCCCCAGCACTATCCCGACACAATCGCCCCCAAAAATGTGCCTACATCGACTACAGTCCACCGGTAATCGAGTCACCGTAACCACCCAGGCAACCAAAGCCCCAACACCCGCTGACCCTCTCAACGCGCATCTATTCACTTTCGGCTCGAATCATCCTCCGACTTCAACAGGCTCACCGTTCCGGAATCCTGTGCACCTCCAACATTCTTCTTCTCGACCTCCATGTCTTCGCTTTGGCTCCAATGATGATGCGGATATGTTTAAGCTCAGGATTCGACGCGTTATGATAGGATTCATACTACATCCAACTACGGCGTCCTTGGGCGTCTAGAGTCGGTGTCAGGAAGATGGATATAAAAATAGACCCTTTGGAGTGGCAGGGAGTGAGCAGAAGGGATTGGAAATGGTCTCCCAAGAAGTTGGTGGAAACGCCAGGCTTTCCGACGAAGTTGTCCCAAATCAGTCTTCAAGGCCGCTGATGGAAAGCGGGAGTTAGGAGATCATGATGCTTGGTGAGTCCTATAATATCTTGGTCAAATGTCCAGATGCACGCTTCCAACTAAGAATACCTGAGACCTCGAAGCGCGGCAGCCTGGAGCTTATTAGCTTGTACCCGTTATTGTCGTATTGCCACCAGAATCCACTCGACGGCCGACAATAGGTGGACCACTACCTTCCGCTTCCGTGTCATTCGTAACTGATACCATCCTAGGAAACCTCTTGTTCGACTCCCTTCGCTAAAGGAACACACGGCGCGGGCTCTGTTCGGGTCAGCCCCAACGGGTGATCACACCCCAGTAATATGGTGAAGACGAAGGGCTTGGGGTGATACAGTGATGCCCAACAGTTCGTCGCTCGGACCAGGGATGGCTTTCCTCGATCTGGGCTCGAATTCAGAAGCCATGTCAATATGCAGGTTATGATTGCGAGCCTGGCATCCAGAGTCCTGAATGTAGCCACTTCCTCCAGGCTCGGCCGAGCATGTCACTCTTCATCCACCTTCTCATCGATAACTACAGTGGTTTCACATAAGTTTGCGCCACGTGATGCAGCGTTGCGAAAGTCGTCGTAAATAGGAAAAATAAAAAAAATCGTCGTGCCTCTTCTGACGCGCCCTCCTTTGCCCCACCTGCTGGGAACCATGCGAAACGACCCCACATGGCTGTCTGACGACCCCGACTTGCCGTCTGACCACTCGTTTGAGCTCCAAGGTGGAAATCGCGATGACACCGATTGTCATGATCTTGAGGGTACAAGAGAGGGGAACGACACGGATGGGGAGTCCGACCACTCACTGGGTAGTGAGGATGACGTCGTAGATGGTTCTAAAGGTGCGTGAGCCTATATATTAACCCCCCTCACGTCATCTAAGCTGGCCCTAGGAGCAACCAAACCTGGCACACTCAAAATACGGATGCCAGCGCGCCCTGCAACAAGTATGGGCAAACGGAAATGCGATATCTTGGTGGAACTCACGTCGTCCGAATCCTCGGATGACAGTGATCTGGATATTCTGCTCCCGCTACTTCCAGAGACCCCCCAAAAACAGCCATTTGGAGAAGAAACCACGACGCGATTTCGAAGATACTGGCCCACCTAAACCTCGAGGACGCGGCATCAACTCCGAACTGCTCGCCCCGGCACATAATACAGGGAACGTCCCATCTGAGAATGTTATCTTACGGTGCATCCTGAAGCTGGTCCAGGGGGAGGCAAGGAGTGGTGGACCACGAAGGGAATGGTACGAGCTTGACACCTTCCGGGAGACTTGTATCCGGAGGGTGAGAGTGCGGTAAAGTTTAACAAGGCTTTTAGCACTAGCCCTCGACCGAATATCCGCTGTCCGGTTGTCTTCTGTGGACACTTCTCCGTTGCATGCGAATAGGTAGGTAAGCCGCGGTCGCCCTCTTTGCTTTCGACGGCCAACTGATGTCGTTTTTAGAGCTTTCACTCCTCGTTCCGCTCGCGCCTCATCTATCGGTCACAGCCAAAGATACCACTACTACCCTTTTACAAAGCGAGGTATGTTTTGGGTCCTCTGCTTGAAATTTTTTAGAATGATGAATCCGAAAGCTCAGTAAGGGTCCATTCTGAAGAATCTGTTACTCGACTCCCTGCAGGCCTGTGCACAGGGCAGAAGAATGCAGAGGGAAACTGCATCTTGCGATTGGCGTCGTCTGTGTTTATTATACAAGCGATGTGAGTTTGATGGTTGTCGGCTCACTGGAGGACATGACATGGTGTTACCCAACACACGGTGGGGCCGGGCGTACCCCGGGAAGCAAAGCAGAGGTATCCTGAGTTGCTGTCCGCAGTCCAGTACCTCACAAGGTTTGTGTTCGGAATCTGTATGGATGAAGACACGATAGGCAGCACAGCTTGGCTGAGCGCTTAGCATAGTGGCGTTTCATCTGATTATTCGGGTCGTTGGTCGCCTATTATCACTGATGTTGACGCTTGGCGGGATAGTTCCTTTCGCTGTTTCATTCCCTGCATGACAAGATTGACATGTCTGAACTCAGTACTTATATTGTGCCCCCTCCTCAGACTCTGCTTATTGCATTCGGGGGTTATCAGAATCTATGTCAGATTATCGTCTAGGCCAGTAAACTGATAGAATAAAACCAGTGCTACGAACAAGGCACGAGGGGAAGTTGCTCACAAGGATCAGCATCAAAGTTTGAAACCGTGACCAACAAGAAAAAAAAAAAGTAAACAGGCCCAATGCATGTTCAAAGGGAGATGAAAATGAAACGTACGACAATACATAGGTACACCTAGGAGTACGGGATGAGTTAGCTAAAGAAACGGTTTGAGGCACTTGAGTAAGACTTAACTGACCTTGAGCAAACCTAATTAATACTCCACTGCATCGTCATCATCAGCTTCCATAGGTACAGACTCCTCTTTCTTCGATGAGGAATTGGTTTCTTCCTCCTTTCTGGCGGGAACTTCATCAACGTCCATGCCAGCGTCTTTGGATGCTGCAGCGGGTGGCGGGGAAGCAGGTTTCTCAGGTTTCTCTTCGACGGCAGAAGGAGGTTGAGTGTCTGTTTCCATCTCGGCCTGACCTTGAGTTTCAGCACGTTCAGCCTTGGCCTTAGCCTCCTCATCCGCGGCACGTTGCCGCAGCTGATTAATTTCTTCGATACCAGCGGCGCGTTCCTCCTTGAAAAGTTCCCATTCCCTTTCAACTGCTTCTTTAACCTGCGTGAAGAGTTAGTGCGGGATGACAGCGACGGTACGGCAATCAATACCTGTTCCTTCCGTCGTGACAAAAATGCTTCTTGCGCAGGTGTCAATTTTGCAGGAAGGTAATACAGTGGCGGCGGGTGCGACCTAGGTGGAGGAGCAAGAGGATTCGCAGATGGTGGCGGTGAGTCATCGTCAGGAATGTTATCGGACGTCAAGAGGAAATTGGCGAGCAGGGGGTGCCGTATCCGTCGAAGCTTATACTGAAATTCATGTGAGCGCAGGGGTAATGTGGAGGAAGGGGTGTGGACACACTATTGAATCCTTCAATTGAAGATCCTCTTCCTTTCGGTTCGCTGTGTTTTTGTTCTTTTTGGCCTCTTCTGCGAGCCTAACGGAGTCAGTCTCTTTGCGTAGCTTGTTCTGTAGCCTCTGCTCAATTAGATGCCGTTTTTTGGCCTAAGAAGAAGTGTTTGTGAGTGGTTGACAATGTGAGAATAGACAGACGATGGACATACAGCTTCGCTAGCATTGCGCTCTTTATCCTCGATCTTGGCCTTGTTTAGGGTTCCCAATACGATACCAAACATGCTTTTACCGCGTTTTCGTTCTCGATTGCCATCGGCGGCTGTTGATAGGTCCAGTCGTGGCCGTTTCCGTGATTCTGGCGCAAGTTTTGGAACGTCAACAGCTACGTCCGTTGCGACATTGTTTTGTACCTGACTGGAATGCGCTATAAGTAATATACTGGGATTTGAAGACTTGTGTACGCACTCTTCGGACGACATGGAATCCGGCGTTGCTGGTGGTGGAAGTCAGTGACAAGGGGCGTGGGAATGTTTTGTTACGGCTAATGCTAAAGATATTCCCGCCAACTCAGCCTAAGAATGCCACCACCGTCGACTACGGCAAGCAAGACCAAAGGCGCAGGCGCGAGGGCAAAGGGGAAGGCAGGCGCACGTAAAAGCACGCCCAAGAAACAACTTTCTGAGGAGGAACGGGTCAGACGATTGTTCTCGTCGCTCTGCTCCCAGATAGACGGCGGCCACTTTGCAAACGCCATCAAGACCTGCGATAAAAGTATGTTATGGCTGCTTCTCACTGTTACAAAAGGCTCATTTGACGTTGCAGTCCTTGGGATCTATCCCGACGATGTTGATGCTCTGAGCACGAAACTCTTCCTTCTGTTGCAGACAGACCAACATGAGGCGGCACTCGTCGTAATTGATGGGGAGAAGGACGAGTCAAAGTTCGCGTTTGAACGTGCCTATGCTTTGTATCGTTCCCATGAAGACACCGAGGCCCAGGAAGTGATCAAGACAATCAAAGAGCAGAACGCCGATGACAGAGGTTTAGCTCACCTTGAGGCTCAACTGGTGCGCTTATAACATCATACTGGGCAGGTTGATGAGCCTGACATCCTCTCCTTAGTTCTATCGCAACGGTTTATACCAAGAAGCGTACGATCTATACAACGAGTTACTCGACAGCACTGACCCTGTGGGCCCTGTTGCTTTTTCCTTTTTTTTTCTCAATGGTTGCTAAATACTTGATATAGGACACGGAAGAACACTCTGATATCCTCACCAACCTTCAAGCTGCACAGAAGCACCTCGACTTCATCAACAATGACTACCTCCGTGCAATTGATGCTTTGTCTGCTTCTATCACAAATACAATTGAAACGGCACCTCCCCCAGCAGCGGCTCCTTCAATACCTACTGCGCCTACCCCCTCAGCACAACAGCCATCAACGGCTTCAGTCGACAAACCGAAGAAAGTGCGTATGTCGCGTGTACCCCCTGGAGTGGTTCCTGGGGTCACACCCCCACCGGACCCCGAGCGATGGCTGAAGAAGAGTGAACGTTCCACGTACAATCAAGGACGCAGAAGGCGTGGTGGAGGAGGTGGTGGTGCAACACAAGGAAGCGCGATGATTGATGCACCAGTATCCGGGAGCGTGACCGCAACCAAAAGTGGTGGGGGCAAAGGAAAGCGGAAAAAATAAAGCGGAAGAATACATTCCTAGATTGGTCCACGAGGCAAGTTAGAACGTTCACAAATAGTCTAGCTCATAGGCTCTCGACTGATTCAACGTAACTTCGCCGTAGATGTTGATTAAATGCCGAGCGTCGTGTACTGGTAGCGGTTGTTCTATCGAGAAAGAACAAGAGATAATTGATCCTCGTGGTCGCCTGCGTGCTGATTGAATGACCCTGAAACTCGCCATCAGAACCGGGAGATCACATCGTGCTTTTCTGGCGCTCAAGGCACTCACAACTGATACCTTCTCAGCTACCTTGCGAAAACGGTTGGTTAGTTCGAGGTCCTAAACTTGAGCCAAGGTGTTGCCGTCCACCTTGTGCTCATTATTGGTGTCTGATATTTACGCGATGCCCTCTTTCCCAAGGACCCTTGTTCATGAAACAACCCGTTAAAACGCCACCCGCATGACCACGCGATACCGTACTAATATTAATGAACCCGACGACGCATCCCACACGAAGACTTGCTGCAGGAATCTTCTACTACAGGTATGTCCAAGCTGCCCCCCGCATTGGAATCCTTCATACTCACCCTTCCATTTACACCTTTGTTCTGAAATGGAAGTGTGATTCATGTATTCTTGTATGCCTCAAAAACTCCTGTCAGCATTCCTGACCGAAGGTTTCCCCAGCTCATTGACCCTGGACCGTGCCCTCAGCTCATTACTACAACGTGTTAACTGGCGGCCTCACGCAAAGCATAATAACCTGATTCTATAGTATATTCGGATCGGTATGACGGAGCACCAGCTTCCATCACCATGCGCAATCCTTGCCGTTTCCCCGCGAGTACTTTCAAGACACCCTCACGGGCTATCATCGTTCTCTTAAAAGGTTGTGGAAAACGCGGCCAAAGACCAGACAGCGTCTGTTTCTTCCTCCATCTTCTCCACCCAGCTGCATAGATCTTATAACACAGGATGTTGTTATCCAAAGTCCTTGGTGTAATTGTCATCGCCCGTAATGGTGACAGGTCCAGCTTTTACCAGGACCCGTACACCTACGCAGCTTCCAACACGGAGACCACCGCCCTCGGTGAGGTGAGCATTACATCTTTCCTCTACTTATTATTCGTGGCTTCATGGTACTTTCCTTTTTGTTTAGGTCGAATCCCACCGCCTTGGCTCCCTTCTCCGCACCACCTACTTCGACAGTTCCTCCCCCTCCTATATTGAGGGTATCCGTTCCGACCTCGTCGACAACAGCGAGGTGAAGGTCCGCGTTAAGGCTGGCGTCGAGGGCACTGTCGTCTTTGACTCTGCTATCGCCCTTCTCCAGGGTCTCTTCCCTCCCAGCCCCAAAAACAAAATCGTTCTCGCTAATGAGACCACTGTCGTCGCCCCTCTTGGCGGCTACCAATACGTTCCTGGTAAGTTTCGAGGTTCGTAACATGGACAAACCTAATCTAAAACGTATTGTTTAGTTGAGACTGTTGAGCCCGGTAACGACCGCTCCCTCGAGAGCTGGACCAACTGTCCTGCTTTCGAGAGGCATGTCAAGGACTTCTACGCTTCTGATGCTTTCAAGAAGAAGGCTAAGGATGCTGAGCCCTTCTTCAAGGGCGTCAAGGACTATGTCTTCGGTCGCCCCACTACACTCGAAAATGCCTGGAACGTGAGTGCATATGTTCAGTGATCTGCGATGGTGTCATGTCCAACTCAATCTATTGACAGATCTACGACTTCATTAACTCGCAACTCATCCACAACAGGACCTATGCCCACCGTCTTCCCCCTACCTTCATTGAACAGGCTCGTCACTTTGCCAACTTCCACGAGGATGGTGTTTTCGGCGACGATGATATTAACGGTGTTGGCAACAGTGAGTTGCGTTTTGTAGCTCAGATACTAGCTGTAACCTGACTGTTCTGCATAGTCGCTGGTCGCACTCTCTTGCACACTATTCTCACCTCCCTTGAGCGCATTGCTTTCAATGGCGACCCTCTTCAATTCATGTTGATCCAGACCACCTACCAGCCCTTCATCTCCTTCTTCCACCAGACCGGCATTACTAAGGAGCACCCCGAGTTCAAGGGTATCCGTAAGTAAAACATCCTACCTGGACCACTCGCAGTCTATTAATGATTGTTAATCCTCCACAGCCGAGTACTCTTCCGCTATCGCTATTGAGCTCCGCCGTGGCTCTCCCCCTGATATTCGTGACTTCCTCCGCATCAAATTCAAGAACGGAACCAATGCCCATTTCCAAGATGTCCACGTCTTCGGCCACCACGCTGACATCCCCTTGACTGAGTTCATCTACCGCGCTGAGGTAACCTCCCTCCCAAGCTCCAGTATCTCTAAACTTCTCACTCACGCATCTATAGAACGCCGCCATCACCAGCAACAAGCAATGGAAGGACGTCTGCAACTCCAAGGCCAAGTTCGACGTTGCTGAGATCGTTAGTGGTGGTGCCAACACCCAAGCCTTGTTCTCTGGCGCCTTCGCTTTTGTCGCCCTCATGGGTCTCTACACCATTTCCAAGCTTATCAGGCGTTCCCGCCAACGCGCTCGTCAGGCCCGCCTCAGGTTAGAGGGCGAAGAGGTGAGTCAAGTCGTCACCAACTACGGCTCCATCTCGCGTCCGCAACACGAGTACGTCGTCGGGGATGCGAGGAGTGATAATGCAGCGGCTTCTACCACTGTATATTATCCTAACCAGCCCCGATGGGTTATCTGAATGCCTACACACTGGTGGAGGTTGGAAGGTTGCTGGTAGGTGGAGCCGTGGGTGGACATGATACTTGTTTTGCTGGTCAGGACAAGTGTGCTCACCGTTGTTGCAGAACATCAACGTCCCTGTTGCTGAGAAGACCAGATTGGTCTAAGTCAGTATCTCATAGACGGGCAGTTAGGTTTTACGCCTCTCTTTTGTTGTTTTGATATGCCTTAGAGACGTTGGACGCACCGTTTCTGGACTTTCCCTGTTGCTTGTTGTCTTTTCATTGTCTGTTGTACATATTATTGCCTCACATTGCATTGTTATCATCAATACATCAATGTTTCGTAAACCATGCTTCATTGAAACAGATGATCCGGGGGGTTGACACTAGAAAGCAGTTTCCTGTACGCTCAAGCACGGCAGAGATAAATTGAGGCATCTGTATTTTCAGTCTGTCAGGACCTTTTCCGCTGAGAACATCTATGCAGCAGCGTTGGCAACCTACATCGTCAACCACGCCGAACGCTCGAACCGCTATGCGGTACTATACTACCCCACCGTTTCGGTGTGCCCGGGGGTTTCGGTGGTCACGCTTTTGTCACATGTGCCGAAGGCTGCCATCTGAAACTCAGATGATGGAATCATTACATTTACCTAAGTCGATGGGATGTGATGAATAGACCAAAGCTTGATCCCTCACATGAGAAGGCCCCGCCTGTGGTTCTGAGGCGATTCTGAATCAAAAGACGCTGGAAACGCCATGGGCAAGGCATATTGGCCAGCCTGATAAACGGAACTGGATAATAGTTTGGTGGCTGTGACAGGACTGAGAATCATCTCTCGAGGATGGGTGCCCATTACATTGGAGTCCGAAGTCGTTCCGTTCTTTTTCTTCGACCTACGGAATAGAGCACAAAATCAAGACTAACAGGGCTGACAGGGTAAGCGATGCCGATGAAACGGGCTAGCCTGCCTTAGGGACAAATTGACGAAATGGGACATGTGATGGGATCATTATATTCATGCTCCGACCCGGCATTGTCTGGCAAGGCGTGACAATGGGCTCAAATTTGATTTTCGTCCTACTTCAGCTATAAGTTTCAAAAAAAGGCGGAGGCTGTCAGAGATGGCGCTCCCAGGTGCTGTGCAAGATATGAAGCCAAAATATTGAGAGTGTGAAAAGATATTTGCAAAACACCGAAACCCCCGGGTGCACCGAAACGGTGGGGTAGTATAGTATAGTAGAATCTGTCAATGAGTCGTCCTGATGTGAAATCGCAGAGACACGTGTTACAAAATGAATTCAATACAAATTCCCGTAGTATTGGGCACTGGTTCCACAGGGTCCCACGACCATCAGGCTCGAATAAGGCCAGAAGCCTGGCGTCGCCAGGAGCACAGCTTTTCAACGTACCCATTCCCGACCAATCACGGATTCCGTAGTTGCGAACCTAGACATCGAACAAGGAACAATTTTCGTGGTCATTCTATTGTTACAGTGCGGACATTGTTGCCCGGTAGCTCTGGGATGCGATAAATCTCCTTGATCTCCTACAACCAGCTTAACTTTCGCTGCTACGGCCCTTTGTCCTCGTACTGACACCTCTCTTTGATCTTTCTGTCCGAACACCTCTTCCACACTGGGCAAGACGTCCGTGACGCCGCTGGCGACGAGTTTGTAAAACAATGTCGGATGGTGATTGTTGTATGCTATTTTGTTGCTGTTGTGCGCTTTTCGGTAAGCCTCATTTCGCCCTGATGCTGCATGCTTCCTCTCTAACGAGAATCAGGCCTATGTAACACCGCGGGCACTCATCCCTTTTGTGCGGTTCTCGTTTTTCCTTCATCCACCTTCTCGTTTGATAAATGTCCTCCAGGTTTTCCGCGTTCTTGCAATTGCCTCAAGTACAGAAGAAGCAAATACGATGACGACGAGTTCATAGACGAAGTTCTTCAAGACAATGAACGACAGAGGGCCGGTTTCGCCGAACGTCAGGCTGCTGATCCTGAGGCAGGTTACCACATCAGACAGCCGGAACCTGTGGCACAGATGAATATGCAACATCCTCCGAAACGGTCCTCGAGTCAACAACACCCCTCAACGCGATCTCCGAGCCAACAATATCCCCCAACACAGTCTCCGAGTCAGCAACAGCAATCAGCGAAGCGGCCGCAACGGGCAACAGAACATCCGGAGTCCCAGAAACCGAGAGAGGATGGTGGTTTGGCGGAGAACAGTCGAAGTCCTTAATGAGAGTGCCCTGGAAATGTAAATATGTGTCTTTCGAGCGTCGATATTTCCTGGAGAAAATCGCGTGGTATTTGGGCTTTTGGTTGTATGATCTCTGATTATATGCAGAATATACAGTATACTGCTCATTTACATCATTTCATAGCACAGCCTTGACGTACTATCATTGATCAGGAGTTTGAAAACTTTTGACGCCCAAGCGAATTCCTCCATGGCAAGTGATCGCTCAGGCTCC